>JABCKO010023952.1:0-14027 GCA_018855915.1 Tephrocybe sp. NHM501043
GCCTCTACATCAGTCCTATAAATCCCCATCTATTGGCTCTGTAGAGGGCAACAAGTACAAATGTATGCAACAGTAAATAAATAGTCATTTGTCACACCACTTGCACTCCCTTTCCTCAATCCACAAAGTCAACAAAGCTCCATATGTTTTCTACCCTCATTCAATGCATGCTGACAAATGTGATGATGGGGTTTGATAATGTCATTGACCAACAACCTCAGCACCATGTCTGCATCTTTATTATGTTGTCTACACTCTCACATGCACTGAGCTCTGACAGATTCTAGACACTATGATTATTGACAAGCCACCTCATGGCCTGAGCTGATTGTTCCACCATTGTCCCCTACTGCCTCCCCCACATCCATCACTGCCTCCCCATTGTCAACCAGCTCCAAAGGCAAGGCACACATGACAATCCTTGAGCTCATGTGTTACTTTGTCAAAGAACAGTGTACCATGTCCCCAGCTAAACATTCTAGCCATAACTTGTTTAACCCACTCCCTAGAAAAGGGAAAAGACATTGCAAAGCAAATTATGGCAGACCACAACAAATTGTTGAGGAAGCTGAAATTTGTGTACATTGAGTGACTATCTTGCATGACCTAGGAGGGACTATTTGAATTTGTTGCACCATTGAACATCATTGGGATGGTCAGAGCTTGAATCAAGGAACTGACACAAAGGGAGCAACTGGACAAACTTGATGCAAAGTTACATAAATATTTTTAAGTTCATCCTACATATGTTGGAGCTCCCAAATGACATTGTTGCAGATATTCACCTAAAGAAGAACTCTGCAAAATCCTATCAAAAAATTGTGGCATGCAGGTACCAATACCTGCAGAAATATTACTCACATACAGCTTATTTTCTATCAATAATATCCCTATTAATTGCAGATAGAGTAGAAGGCATAGAAATGAGAAGTAAAAAAAATAGAGATGAAGAGACAAACAGAAGAAAAAATTAGGAAGAGGTACAAATGTAATAATACTAAATGGAGAAAATACAAGACTTAAAATGCCTGCTCCTAGAGCTAGAAATACCCCTGTATTTAAGGGTACAAATGTCTCTAACTTTTTAGATAATGTAAAATATTGTGCTGATACAGCAAGGCTCTTCTACGAGATATTCTGATGATTGCTCTTTGGTATTGCACACAGAAAAGGAATGTGGTTGAGAGAGCCTTAGTCTGAGAAAAGGAAGATTGAGGAAAAGTTAGGACTTATCTGGTAGATTAATAAATAGAATAAGCAGTTAAGAAATGCTTGAGTAGTTTTATATACTGCATTATATAAGTGATGTGTCTCATCTTTACTTGTTCACAGTGTAGGTAAGCCTAGGGTACTTCATTAGTCTGAATGTGCTTCTAACTTTCTAATTGCAGAATCAGTCAAATCTTATATATATTTATTACATATTTAAATTCTGCTCTGCAGTGTAATTTTCTAGCTTGTATGTTACTAAATAAGGAAATTGATGATGTCATGAGTTTGCCTAATGCCTTGACTTCTTCCCTGATGATGCAGAGCATGCATCACATGTCCAGCTGTGAGGTGCAACTTCCAAATTGATCCATATAAGGTGATACAAGAAATATTTCCTTGAGGTTCACTTTTGTGCTACAGTCTGGGCAGATTGCATACTGAAGAAGAGTATTAATCAACATTGTTTACATGTGAATGATGCATAATGACACTTCCAGCTACAGCTAGGTCAAATAAGGCAGTAACAATGATGTAGCTTGAGATTGATTTGAGAAAGCAATAACTAGTTGACTGACAATTGACTGATTGAGATATGGGATTAGGAGACTTTCCATATTTGGAAATAATCACAGTTCAATCAACAGAATTTCATTGCAATGGTTTGAATTGAGTGCAATCTGAGTAGAAACAGTATACATATACAGATTACTGCACTAATAAGTCCAAAAAATAAAATATTCTGGGAGGTCAAATCATCCATTTTGACCTCAAAGAGACCAACTAACTAACCAGCATGCTGTGTCAGAGTTTAAATCTGACACCCCTTTGCAGCAAGGCAAAACATATGTAAATGTCAAAGGTGAACAAAATTCCTAGTCACATCTCCATGACTGACTTTTCCAAGACAAGAAAAAAATAAAATCCCTTCATTTTGAGTGCATGTGATGGCCATCTCAAAGTTGTCATGTTTCTAATTCAGCAATTCAAAGTGGATGTCAATTCCAAAAGTGAGTGAAAACCATAATTTCATTTTCAATGATGACTTTTCCAAGATAAGAACAAATGGACACCTCTTCATTTGAGTGCATCTGCTGGCCATCTTGAAGTTGTCAAGTTTCTGATTCAGCAGGGCCAAGCAGATGTCAATGTCAATAATGAGTGAAGACCCTAATTTTATTTCCAATGCTGACTTTCCAAGGCAAGAACAACTGGACACCCTTTCATGCTAGTGCATTCAATGGTCATCTTGATATTGTCAAGTTCCTCATTCAGCAAAGCAAAGCAAATGATAATGTCAATGGTGAGTGAAAACCCTGGTTCCATCTCCATTGCTGACTTTTCAAAGACAAGGAGAACTGGACACCCCTTCATAGTAGTGCATGGAATGGACATCTTGAAAAGACAACACTCATGAGAGGACACCTGTTCATTTGAGTGCAGAGAAGGGCCATCTTGAAGTTGTCAAGTTCCTGGTTGAGCAATGCAGAGGAAATGCCATTGCCCAAGGTCAGTGAAAACCCTAGTCACTCTTCCATTGCTGACTTTTCCAATACATGACCCAAGAGACACCCCTTCATTTGAGTGCAGAGAATGGCCATCTCAAAGTTGTCCAGTTCCTGGTTCAGCAAGGCAAGGCAGATGTCAATCTCAGGAGTAAATAGAATTATTGCTTATGCCAATATAAGAGCAACTCTCTTAATATTTATTGCCCCTTCTATAATCTCCAGATAAGGGTGGCAGGACTCCTCTTATGGTTGCAAAGGGCAAGAAACATGGCAAGGTTGTGGAATACTTAGAGAATATCAAATAAAATTCCTTCTCAACCCCTTCTCCTCACCTTTCATTATTCATACTTTTCTTCAATCACTTGCAGTATATATCCTATGTTGAAAACACTCCAACATTGCACAGAACAAGTCATGTTTATTATCATGAGAAAACAAACTGACTTAGGGTTACCTGTCAGTCCATTCCAAATTAGCGTCTTACTCTTCATAGTCAGCCTCTACTGCTACAAGGGACACCACAAACAATCACAAACCAATAAGATGAGCAATAGCAGCAGCAATCCCCCCTTCTTCCTTCCAGAAAGCCCCCAGGTCTCAAAGTTTTATAGTTTGGAGACAACTGCATATACCGTGTCAGGATGCCATCAGAGTACCCAAGGCTATGATTTAGTTCCAACACACCATGGCATACTGCCACATGTTTCTATCTGCATGAGCATCTGAATCAATATATCTGCTGATGTTGAGGGTGAAGGCACACCAGTATAGTTCCTTCACTTGCAAACATCAAATTAGAATCATAAAACAGGGATTGAGAGAGAGAAGCAGGAAGTGCACCTTTGCCTTGACATCCTTCAACCCCTCCACTGAGACCCATTTCCGATACAGTGCTTCCATCATCTCCATGTGCTCATTCTTTGTCGCATTTGGTCATAGTGTGATGTGGAACTTGAGCCAAAGGCCAGCTGGTAGGCATGGATGTGCCATGGAAGTATTGGAGGTAGTAGCTAGATAAATGTATGTGTAGTTAGTATCATTGTGCAAATAAAAAGGTGGAGGACAATAACAAAGGATAAGTAGAGAGAAGTATATGCACTTGAAAGCACTGAACTAGATCACCAATCAACCTTCCCACTCCATTCCTCTTGCTCTCAGCTCAACACATGCCAAGAACAACACCTGCTTTGCAGGTCCCCTGCCCCTTGAGAACCTCAGAATATAGAGGTCCATCAAGCTGTGCAGGGGATTATACTTCCTTACAGGATGTGATGGGCTAAAGAGCATGGGTGGGATCTGCATTGGGAGTGGGGGGATAGTACAAAGAGAGAGGGGGAGCAGCAGTAGATGGAAGAGGGAGAAGGCAGGTTGGGGGATACACAGGGGGGTAGGGAGTGGGTGGTGTAGATTGTTGTTAGGTCCACAGTTGGAGCAGAGGATGAGGATGAGGATTTTGATTTGGATTGGGAAGAGGGCAACAATGCAGCTTGCAAGGAGAGAATGGGAGAGCAGAGTTGAAGTTGATGCATAGCCTGTGGAGGAAGAAGATGGTGAAGGCAAAAATGAAGCAGTGGTGCATATTGCCAGTCATGTGCAAAATGTGCATTACTTCTTCTGGGGGTACTGTAATGTTTTGCTTGCTCAATATCCCTCTTTACACTCATGTTTGCTGCAATGTACTTGCATGTTATTCTGGGCAGCATATCTGTAGAGTCTAGAAATGAAGTCATGGGTGTTGCGGTAGTATCAGGGTCCCATTGGTCTATTGGGACACTCTGTGATTGAATGCATGAGTGCACCATGGCAATTTGATTGAAACTCTATGTAATAGAGCACAATCATGTGGGCAGGATAATGATAGCTATATCCAATGCATCTTGACTAGGTCAAGAATTAGTTACAGATGTAAATGTGAGCAGGGAGAACGTTCAGTGTGGAATGAATGTTGAAGTTCTTAAGCAGAAAGTTGATTTTATTAGTCTTGATACCTTTGATAGTCTTGTGCTATGGGGGAATCAGATAAAATCCATGTACTGTGCATACTGTGGACACTTTGTGTGGGTTGAGAAAATGTGAATAACAGATCCTGCCAGATTCAACACTGCTTCCTCTGTTTCCTGGGACTTACACTGCAGGAGAAGTAGTGAATGACAGGATTAGGCATGTGAGTGTCAAGTGATTGCAGGCCTGGGTCAAAGTGGCTGGCAGTGGGTGGTACTGTGATAGATAGATAAACTGAGAACAGTCCATGGACAAACAGCCAGGCTCTGCCCCGTGTAAACTCAGTTGTACCCACTGGCTCAGGTTGGTGGTATTGGTGGTCCAAGCTATGTTGATTGAATCTTGGGCTTGGGGAGGGAGTCTGATCAATCAGTATTCTGTACAATGACAACAAGACACAAAATAACAATGAAGGACATGCTGTTATTGCAATGTCATGTGCCACCATTGTCCATGGATGACCATTTCAAGTGCATTGCAGTGGATGAATATGTATCACATTGGTGACAACCCATGGCTGCCTTGTGACAGGTCTCGCTTATGGTGGACAAACTGTCACTTTCACCCAAACCATCACCTTTGAGCCCATATCCTTCTCCCATTACTCTGTATGTCCAGTACACTTGGCCTGAGCAGGTTGAAGTATTATTTTGATGGAAACCCTGACATCTCTGGGATTGGTGTCCATAGCACTATCTACACCCAGAATCTCCTCAGTTTTATGCCTGCTCTTTTGGCACTGAAGGATAGGAAGGTGACCCCTACTGAACTCAATGCTCTTGAAACTCAATCTACAACCATTTTGATCACTGCTTTTGCTATCCTTGTGTCAACAATAGTCCAAGCAAGCACATCAAACCCATCAAGCAGGATCTCAAATTACCACACCTCGATCATCCTTGATCTCAGCTGGATGAACAACACCAACTTGTTCATCTACCTTCTCCTTTACACATATTGTTGGGTGAATCTCAGTGGTACTGGGTTGACTGAAGAAGCCACGGCCCATCTCAAACTAGATGCTCCAAGACTTGCTTGACAGATTTATGAGGCAAAAAAGGCCATTATGAACCCAGTTATGATCATTGGCACTCTGCATCTATCTGTCATGGCCTCAGTTGGCATATGGCTGTGGAGTAACCCAGCTGGATTTAGCAGCCTGTCATTGCAGCCATGCTCTCTTTCAGCATCTGTGGTGGTTGTTGGGAAAGCAGTGCCACTTGGATCTGCTGGACTCCGGGTATGGTCCATCCTTATCTACAGCATTCTCCTCATCCCATTCCTCAACCTTGTTATTCCAATGGCATTGTTTGCCATACCAATGTTTCTTTTCCAGCACTCTAAACATATTGTGTTCTGTTGCATCATGATTGGCTTAGGAATACTGGGGATCATTGATGTTGTCCTGCTGTTTGACACTGAGTGGGGGATCAGACACAACATTAATAATGGTCTGCTTGGAAATGATGAGGGAGACTGGACTTTTGGCCAAACCCTTACACTTTTGCTGCTTCTTGTGCCTCTTCATGATTTAGGAGAGGCTCTATGGGAAAGACAGGCAAAGTCACATGGAGAGAGACTGTGGAATTCTTCAGAAAATGGAAAAATAGATGTTGTGGAATATATGCTTGGGCTTGGACCAGAAAAAGATGCTATTAGTATGCTCTTTCATATTGAGGAATTCAATGACATTGATTTTTTTGAGCAGACTCGTCACTTGTGCCAGCTATAAAGAATGGCCATTGGGATGTTGTAAAGCTTCTTCTCAGGCATGGATCAAGGGTGGATAACCATGGTGGGCAATATACCACATCTTTCCCTGAAAAGAGAGTACTAACCCAGACTATTTAGGTGTGTGCACAGTGCTGATTAACATTGAGTTCAAGCTTTAAAAGCAGCCAACGGTCACATTCAGAGGACCAGAAAGCAATCATAATTTCTGGTGTCCAAAATCAGGATCAGGACCTTCTTGAGCTTATGATTGCAAGAAACAATATCCTAAATGACTCCTATAGACAGGTTGTTAGGTTGCTGGTTGAAAATGGCAAGGGTGAACAGAGAACTCCGCTTTTATCTACATTTGCTGACTTCTCCAAGGACATAATAACAGGACACCTCTTCATTCCAGTGCACAAAATGGCCAACTACTAATTGTCAAGTTTCTGATTGAGCATGTCAAGGTGGATGCCAATGCCAAAGGTGAGTAGGAGACTCTGTTTTCATGTATGCTTGCTGATTTTCTTAAGATGATGACAATAGAACACCACTTCATGACAGTGCACAAAACAGCCATCCAGAGGTTGTCAGGTTCCTGGTTGAGAATGGAAAAGCTGATGTCAATGCCAGAGGTGAGTGAACTAGCTCTATTTCATCTGCTTTTGCTGACTTTTTTAAGACAAGAACAATAGAACACCTCTTAATTCTAGTTCAGATATAGAAATTGTCAAATTTCTTATTAATTGTGGTAAAGCAGATGCCAATACCAATGATAAGTGGAAAAATCTGTTTTCACCTGAATTGACTGACTCTCCCAAGACAATGACAATAGGACAGCCCTTCATTCAAGTGCAAAGAATGGCTACATTGAAATTGTCAAGTTCCTGGTTCAGCAATGCCAAGCAGATGTTAAAGTGAATGGTGAGTGAAAACCTTGGTTTCATCTCCAATGCTGACTTTCCTAAGACAAGGACACAAGGACACCCCTTCACTTGAGTGCAAACAATGGCCATCTTGAAGTTGTCAAGTTCCTGGTGGAGCAAGGCAAAGCAGATGGTAATGCATATGGTGAGCAAAAGCCCTAATATTATCTCCAAGGTGAGCACAAAGCAAACCAGCAATAAATTCTTTTGCACCATTACAGCAAATGGTCCAAACACAATTGCCTGATTTTCACATAGGGATTCTTGTGGCCCTTTTCCCACATGTTTTTTGAATGGCCATTCAAACCATTTCCATTCCATACTGGATGACAATTCCAACTTTGGCAGAGGGAGCCTGTTGTGAGCCTCAATAATCACTTCTCTTGTAACACTCTGTTGACTTTCACTTCTAGGCTGCATTCTCAGGTTTAGACCAGGAACATCAAGTTTGATTAAGTTGGCAAACTGTTCACAATCCCAACATGTGGTAAACGTTGTTTTGCTATGACTTTCTTGAAACATGTCTAACTTCCCTTCAGAAACAGGTCACCAAACTGAATGCTTTGATCAACAAACTACAAAACAACCTGAAAATACAGGATGTGCATGTTTCTTCTGACATAGCCAGATATAAGGTGAACCTTGTTCTACTGTAGCTTTGTTTTGCTTTGTTCAACCTGTTTTAAGGAGGAGGTTATGAAACTCAGCATCAAGATTGCAGAACAGGGAGCAAACCTAAAGGTACAAGAAGATCTTATCTCATGTCATGTGGCCTCACAGAAGGTGAATCTAGTTTACTGCCTCTTTATTTTTCTTAGATTTCTCACACTCACTTTAGGAGGCTGCTGAGCTTCAGGCAATGCTTATAGGGCTCTGAAAGGAACACAGTGACACAAAAACACAATCCATGGAGAGTGGAGCATATGTGAGTGTTCTTGAGAAAGAACTTGGGGAAGCCATTTTGTTAATGCAAGACCAAACTCAGAAGATGGATGAGCTCTTCACAGCTAGGGACAATGCATTTGCAGAGGTGGCTTTGGTTTGTGATTCCTTGGTTTGTATTTATTATTCAAACTAACACAATATAAAGCTTTGTCAAGAGCTTCACCTTTGTCAAATGTGGGAAGCACCATGGCTGCTGTTGATTTGCTATTGCTGCAAGGCATTGAGCTTAATTTGAATCAATTGCAGCAAATACCTTGGCACTCCTGTGCATGAAGGGATGCCAGAGGCATTAGCCACAAAAGATGGTGACCAATATCATGAGGAAACTATGCCTATTGCAGTAGATGGAGAAACTGGGCTTTTGTGGAAACTGGAGAATATGGACATTGATGATGACTCTCAGCCCATTACAAGGCCAACTCCCAAAGCTGCTGGAAAACAGTGTGAACAGGCCCTGAAACCTATGCTGCTCTTGGGCAAAAGGAGGAAGAGGAAGTATGACTTCCTGAACTCCTTTGTCATGCCTGATGGCAGTCAAGGATTGCCTTTGTCCCCCACTTGCATGCACTCCTCTGAGCTTTCAGGGCCTCCTCCCTTGTCCAGCTTGCAGAGGTTGATGTCATTTCATTCTCAGACACAACTGCATCTGTTGAGCAGCACTCCCATCATGCTCAAGATACCCTCAAAGCAGAGGCAATGAGACTGAGAGCTGTACAATGCTTATCAACCTTCACTGTGCAAAGGTTTGACTTCCCTCCCCACATCAACCCCCATAGTCAAGAAGGAACAAACACAGGCACAGGCATCTACCTCAGCACAGGCAGATCCTTTGCCAGGTGACCAACTTGCCAGGGCACCTTGCAGCTGAGAGGTGGTTATCTACCCAACAGTGATAACAATGCAGGTATGCAGGATGATTCAGAGAATGATGACAGCCTGATGGGTGGTGGAGATGATGATCATGAGCAAAACAATGTAGATAAAGGCCTTGGGGGTGGCATAGATATCCTTCAGCACAAAGGGTACCCATTTGCTATCCCTCAAATGCACCAACCCCACACTATCAAGCACAATGACACAATGCACATCACCCACATGGAGATGCAGAGAATGATAGGGATTCAGAAGGACAAAGACTTCCTAAACTTCATTGCTACCATGGAAAATCAGCATTGACTCACCACTATAGAGGAGGTTGAAAGTTTGCTGCCAACCCATGGAACTTTGCTCTGTTGGAACAATTTGCTCACTTTGTTGTTCAGAAGTATCTGCAGCAAAATCTTAATGTCATTGATGTTGCAGGGCATATAGACACTCTGCAGAAACATGTAGGACAATATTCCATACAATTCTATGAGTCCAATAGCAAGGTCCACCCTCATCCTATTGGAGGCAGTGTGCCGGAACAGAAGGAAGCATATTAGGAGGAGGCAGACTCAGGTAAGTGACTCAAAATTGTGCAACTGTATCCTAGCTGATGTTGTCTCATCTCTTTCAAGTTTGCCAAAAGTTTTGTGAGGATCATATGGAAGACCCTGAAGATATGCTTGGGCATTGATGGTCACAGTTCCAATGAGTCTGAAGGTGACCAATACTGGCCAAGATACAAACTTGGCATCACCCCAATGTTACCCAATTACTTTGCCACATAGATGATTCTCAGCCCACCACCAACATCCAAGGCAATTGACTTCCTGGTTCCACCCCTTGAACTTGGTTCATCTGGAGGAACATCCACACCAACTGCTCTTATGGAGACATTCCTAGTGGTCTCCCAGAGAATTTATATAATGATACATGTTTCAATTCCCTTGTTGCATCCTACCAAAAGAACCTCAACATAGAAGCAGTAATCATGCTCCCTGTTTTGTAAGAGGCCAACTAATTGTAATCAGAACCCAGTCTCCACCTCATCCTTTCACCAATTAAACTTGCAGGTCAAAGATGGGTACAGGCTTGATGTGACTCCTTCAGACAAAGATTGAACAGTCTTCATCTTAACCAAGGTTGACCCACCAAAAATTTTTACATTTTCTACTTATTAGTTACTTGCTTCTCTACTTCATCCTCAGGAATCAAATTTCCATTTCCATTTACCTTTCCAAGGACTTTTTTTCAAGCAATGCCAATGTTTTTTCTCAACTGTGATGATTGCACTCAGTTCATATGTCTATACTCTGTACTCAATTCTCCCAGCCTCACCACACACTCATATGCACCCAATACATCAAATGTGCTGACATAATTGTTGACAAAAAGCAGCCCCACCAAACAAATGGACTTGTTTATGAATTCATCTTGGATTGTTGGGATAACCCAACTTTCCATCCTTTCATATTTGATCTACAGTTCCTTCTCCTCCCTGATCTAGAGTCTTAACATGCTCAGCACATTCTGCATGGCCTAGAGTCAAGGGTTTACTCTTGGTTTGCACCTACAAGTCTCTTCAGATTGCCAAAGACTTGAGATCTTCCACATGAAACCATTGTCTAAGGAAGTTGAAAGAGACAAGTCCATTGAGTGTAGGAACTTTCCTTACCATTGGATGTTACTCAAGATTGATAGCAGCTTGGAAAGGCCCTCATTCACAACATTTGGGCCAGAGCCCTCTCTGTGACTCCTACTCCTAATATCATTGCATCCTTGATATGACATGCTCAGCCATGTGCAAAAGATGCAGACATGGTGCTGAGGTTGTTGGACAATGGCATTGTGCTTAGATTGGTGAAAAGCCTTCTTTGAACAAAATTGTTTGCAAAAACACATTACACATAGTAGGTCTGTATTGTGAAAAGTGTTTACAGTGAAAATGATTAACAAAGTATGGTTATGGATAGTAGTTGTTGACATGAATTGCAAGTGAGGTCAATGATGGACATGGTGGATAAGGCACCAATGACAGATGATGATGATGATGGTTGTGTGTGCCAGAGCCTTCTTCCTCTCTTCCTTTTCCACATCTCCCTCCATTGCCCCACCATTCCCCCTTTGCTCACATTCTCTGCCCCTCTCTGTTGATGGAGAACCACCACTACCTGCTATGCCCAGTTGCTTGGCAGTGACTTGGACTACATTGGGCATTGCTGTCAGTGGTTTTAATGGTCCACTATCAAAGACATTACCTCCACCCATTCCTGACTCACCTCCACTGGAGGTAGAAGAGCTGAGGTATGAAAGGCTGGAGCTGCCATTTCTGCCACCTCCTTATTTCAATCAAGCAAGTCAGATGTCACTTTATTGATGGCACAATGTTTAGGCAAGTCTTGGCAGAGTGATAGAGATGTGTGTCTTTGCACTGAAATGTCCACAGCAAAACAATTTGGAAAGCAGATATTTCTGTCAAGTTGATATGCCATTGTTGTCTATGTTGATTGGGCAAGGACTGAAACTGTTACTGGTTTTGAAGAACTATGCTAGCAGAGATGTTGATCTCAAAGCAATTAACACATTCAGAGATGATAAAATTCCTACTTGACAGTGGTCTGATCCTCTTCCTTTCTCAGTCAACTCCCTCCTGCTAGGCTTAAAGGTCTCTCCAATTTTTGTTGTATGGCAAAACAGAAAGGGGAGAGTTGTAGCAGATCACACTGCTTCTGGGATCAACAATGGAATTCCTCATAGTAAAGCCAAGGTCCATTATGACAATATGCAAACCTTTGGTCAAGTTCTTCTTAATGCAAAAAATTGATTTCCAAATGAAGAACTAGTCACATGGAAGTCCGATGTCACTTTCCTTAATCTTCCTGTGCATCCTCTATACCAATTCTGCCAAGTCATCAATGTTGAAGGAGTCTTATGTATTATCCACCAATTGGTGTTTAGTAATTATGCCTCTCCCCACTGTTGGTGCTCAGTTTCAACACTTATGGCTTAGCTCACTATAAAGGTGTTTGGAATCTTTGACTTACATGATTTCATGGATGACTCCTTTTCCTGGGACCATGTAACAAGTATTGCATACTATAGAGCATAACCTGACCAGCTCAGCAGGTAAAACTCCTTTGCATGTGGGATGAAATTGGGTGCCCATGGAAAGAAAAGCAAGAGTTTGGCTCTCAATTGAAAATCATCAGCTTCTATGTTGATATTAACAATGGAACCCTTACTCTTACAGATGATTCCATCAACAATATTGTCAATTGCACATGCAAATTTATTGCCACTCCAAATCATCATCTGCCTCTCTGCCTTTGGTTACAAATTGCTGCACACCTTAATTGGGTGTTTAACCTATTATCCCTAGGATGCCCAGCTCTCACTGAGTTCTAACAAAAGATTAGTGGCAAAACAATTCTGCATGCAGGTGTCTTCTTGAACCATGAGGTAATTCAAAATGTTCAATGGTTAATCAAGGTTATCCCTTGAGCTATTGGGGTCCACTTTGTTGAAGCTACACATTGAACAAATGCAGATGCTGATTTAATCCTTTGGATGGATGCCAGTTTAAAACTCAGCCCTTTCTTTTGTATACAAGAATCAAGGATTCCTATATGAAATCTCACCATTAAATTCAAGCCATCAGGTCAACATCTTCTTCCTTAAACTCATTGCTATCATTTCTGCTGTCCATCACATTGCAACATCTGCCAAAATGAGACCTATCATGGACTGACAGTCTCAACTTTGTTGCAGCTTTCAGTGCTCTTTGTACATCTGAAGCTTCTTATAATGCTATCCTTCTTTCACTCACTGAAATATTCCTTGAAACCTCTATTGATCTACAAATTTGCGACATTCCAGGCAAGGAGAACATTTGAGCTGATCTTCTTTCTTGTATGATGCTCAGTGAATATTATAGATTATTTCCTAACAACCACCTCTGCTGTTTCTCCTCTTCAAGGGACCTCTTGCCAGCATAATGGAGAGATTGTTTTTAAATGTGCTAGGTGAGTCTCATGTGACTTGCCCAGCCATGCCTCTCAATGATCTTGATGCTCGAGTGGTTCATTTTCAAGCCCAGTTCATTGAACAGTCAACCTTTGCAGGCCATGCTACTGGTGCAAGAGATTATATTTTGTTTTGCCTATCTCATAACATCCTTTTGAATCCCACACCTCATACTCTCACACAATACATTGCATTCACCTCTTTGTCCATTGCATCTGGCCCAAAATATTTCACTGGAGCTTGCCATTTTCTCTATACCTTCTATCCTGACTTTGACTGAGTGTGTAATGATCCTATTGTCCAAGCTACTATCAGAGGTGCATAAAAAGACCCATGCTGATCCCATCTGATGTAAATTCCCCCTTTGTCTTCACCATCTTGTTCAAAGGCTCAGCTAATGTTGCATAGTCTTTAATGAACATGCAGAATGTCCCACATGTCCCCAAGAAGCTATACACATCAGTTAAGTTTTGACATCAAGACTATGAGTTCAAGCCTTTAGACTTGGTGTTGGTGAGCAACACTGCAATGGAGAAGTCATTGAGTAGTAAAATGGAACCAAGGTTCTTGGGGCCAATGGTAGTAGTGGCTAGGACAAGAGGGGAAAGTTATGTGCTTGCTGAGTTGGATGGCTCTGTGTGGCATGAGAGAGTTGGCGCTTTCCGTGTTATACCTTACTATGCATGCCAATCCTTAACCTTGGGCAAAGCACTAGAACATTGGGTAGATATAAGCCCTGAGAAGTTAGCTGCATTGAAGAGGGAGGAGAAGCCATGCAAGTTGCCTGACTTGTACTTCAGAAATATACCTTTGAGAGTACAAGAAGAGGGTGGACTTG
>JABCKO010023953.1:0-13987 GCA_018855915.1 Tephrocybe sp. NHM501043
AAATCTAGTGAAAGTAAGCCTAAATTTAATAGAAGAAGGCAGGAATTATCCAACTAAGAAGAAGTGGATTATAGAGCCAATAACAAGTGCTTTAATTATGGAGAAATTGGACATATGGCATGAAACTATCCAAGGGGATAAACCACAAAATCTTCTTCATCTGAAAAACCCCCAGGACTAAAATTATATAGTGTAAGGATGAATAAATCTAAGAGAAACTGAACACCTTGAAGAAGTTGCATCAATGTTTGATGTACCTCTAGAATTCCCAAATACCAATGATGCTTATAATCCAGAGCTAAAGAATTGTGAGGAGCAAATACAACAGTTGCATAGAGAGAAGGTCTTTGGGAGACCAAGGCAATTAGGGAGTACTCCAGCACAAAAATTAGCTTACTTATTGGAATATGTGCAGCCTTACCCAGATGACCCAATAGGAAATTGAAAATGAATTGCTGTGGATAGTAGATCATGCCTATGATGATAGGAAATTTTATTTACCATTAACTGAAGTGGAAAACCCAGGATTCACTCCAGGAACTTGGTATGCTACTGAATATTGTAAAATAACTGGTAGACCATGGACTAATCAAGATAGGTATGAGATTACTAGTATAAAGAATGTATGGACTTGGAACATCTCAAAGGTATTAGAACTGAGAGTCCCTTACCAAATTAATAAAGCAACATACATTGATTTAAAGGCAAAAGATTTATTGTAAATCAAGACCAATTTGAATCCTGGATCATACATACATAATCAATTATTAGACTTCAAATTAACCATTGGACACTCTGACATGAAGAATCATAGACTGGATATATGCCAATGGTATTATAAACATTTAAACTGTGTATATAATCACCTAGAGAGGTCAGTTTTTCAAGAATTTCATGAGGACATTGATCCTGGAATAATATTCAAGGAACTCTCTGAAGAACCCAAATTAATTAGCAACAAGCTAATGAGGCTTCAGTGTAGTATGAATAAGCTCACATTAGCTGAAACAGAGAATGACTTAGAGGTCCTAGAATTAAATGGACAATAGGTAAAGGCAGGGACATATTCAGCATTACAGAGAAATAATGCACAGAGAAAAGCTGCAGCAAGGAATGTTCCAAAACCTATGGTAATTGTAGTAGAGTTGGATGGTCACCCAGTATATGCATTGATTGATTCTGGATCACTTGGAGACTTTGTATCAACTACTGTGATGCAACAATTGAATTTAAAGCAAACTGAATTACAAGGGCTCATAGCTGTTCAATTAGCAGTGCGAGAATCAAGGTCAAAGGTCAATTATAGAGCTAATGCATTATTTGAGTACCAGACAATTAAATCTCAAAGGAATTTTGATGTAATGAACTTATAGGATATGATGTGATATTAGGAACTCCTTGGATATATCAACACAAAGTTACTACTGGATTAAATCCACCAAGATGCATGTGGGTTCTAGTGAGCCACTGCCTATGATGGAAGGATTTGGAGTAACTCAACTGGCCTCTAGATCTATGACATTATAAGAAAACAATCTGAAAAAGATAAGAGAGGAATTGAGGGAGTATGCAAGGCCCATATGTAAATCAACAGCTGAAATGCCACTGCCACCACTGGGAGCTATTAATCATGATATACCTTTATTAGATGAGAATGAGGTATATCCTTTTCACCCCTTCAGATGCCCTGAAGCATTAAGATCTCTGTGAGATACAGAAGGAATAGATTATATTAGAACTGGCAGGTGGAAAGTAACAGGGGATGGGAATCCCATACCTATGATGTTTTTGAAAAAGGCTACAAAACCAGGACAACCACTGAGACTTTGTAATTCAGCAAGGAGATAAAAATGAAATAGCAACATATCAAGCCTTGATGAATCATTTATTTGCTGCATATATTGGAAAATTCTTGGATGTATACTTAGATGACATTATAATCTATTCAAACACTAAGTCAATAGTAAGTAGTGAACTAATGTCATCCTGCCTTTTCAAAAATGCTACAATACAGCACAGCAGAGAGAACACAGGAGAAAAAGCAGTACAGTGAATCAGAGTTACAGTTATCACACAGCCAAGGAGTCTAGTCATAGCTGGGGGCATTGCCATTGCTATCATGATCATTTCCATTATTTTGCCTATCTCTAGGGGCTGCATCATTGTCTTCATCTTCAGACTTGATAATCTGGGAGTGGCAGCATTGTTTTGTGGTACTTGTCATGCAATTATGTCATTTGCAGAGGCTCAGTTCTTCATCCTCATCTGATCAAAACTCTTCTTGGTGTTGACATTGCTGCTGATTGTGTAGGGCCTTGAGCTTTGCTATATTGCTCTCTGGATTGACAAGGGGGACTGTAAGGTGAGCCTTCAAGTGGGTGTAGCCATTTTAAGTAAAGAAAGTTCTGCAAAACCATTGTAAGCCTGATAAATTTAATTAAACAAAATATGCACTGCTGCCAGAAGTTTAGTGTCTCCTTATACCAATTGGACTTGATGTCTTCAAACAAAAACAGAACATTGTAATCAAAATCTTGAGGAATGAATAGCATGTCTTGATTGAGCCACTTCTCAGCAGAAGGTAAAGCATGTTGAGCCTAAGATAATGTCAAGTTGGAACAATATTAGTAATATGTGAGTTAAACACTATATGGGAGCTTACCTGGCATGCTGCATATGTGATCATCTCAGGTGTAATAATCTTAACACCCAGTTTCTTGCCAATGGTGGGTTCTGTGCCTGGCTTCTTGAGTTTCAGGACTCTGAGCCAAAGAATATATAACAGACAGTCTGTAGAAGTATAGTTAACATTATACAAGCTCAATAAGTGAAAAAAAACTCACTCAAATCAGTAAAAAGCCTCAACAAAGACCAGCAAAGATATTGTTGTCATATATAAGGCTTATGTTATACATAATGGCTGGAAAATTGTCAGCAGTAACCTCCAGTTCTCCCAACTTGAGTTGAGCAAGCATACTTGAAGATTTACATCAGCTGGTATGCATATAACTAAGTAGAAAATATACTCAGTGTTGTAGTTGTTAAAGGAGCATGCAGGATAGTTAAAGCAGCCCATATCAAGATGTTCCCAGCCTCTGAGGAGTTTCTGAAAAGGTATAGGAAGTGTAACACTGTCATCAGAAGTCTTGACTATGAGCTCACATATGCTCATGGAAACTTTGTGAGTGTCAGTAGTTTGTATACTTAAGGCAGCCTTTGAAAGCTATTATGAACAGATTAGACAGTATTATTGAGCTAGACCATTACTTACCAAGTCTATAAAATTCTGCAGTAGAATGTTGTTAAAAGTTTTGTGTCCAAAAAGTGGTTGACACAACATCTTGATTTTTGTTAGCATGTCAGGTGCAAGCATAATAATTTTATTGAATGCAGCATGGTGGAGATTCTCTTGATGAGTTTTCAATCTGTAGAAGTGAATTAGAATGCATACACAGAGTCAAAAATGAACGACAATATACTCTAGATCATTGACCTTGTTGTCTGGTTCATCTCTTTCCACCTGCCATCAGAACCTCCAATGAAAGTGCCATCATAAAGATTTAGTCAACCTTGAGCTAAGGATTGACTATCTAAGGGATAAGTTTTCCTGCATAGTAATATGCTTGAAGAGGCCCAGTTCTGTCAAGATACAACTTGGAAGAAAAATTCAATAGATAATTTTCCTTTCTTATTATACCTCAATAACATATCAATAAACAGGTCTTTTTCTGAGGCCATGTCTTCAGAGCTGCATTGCATGCAAAGTGAAGTATAGCCAGGCAATCTTGAATGGTGACTGGTAGTTCTATAGTGTCAGTGACTATGAGGAGATCTTGAATGTTGAAATGAGTGGCATCAAGATAGGAGGGAGTTATTAGCCATGATCAAGGCTGAGGAGAAGCATGATGACACTGTGATCAGAATTGATCAGAATTCCAAACAAGATCATTTCACCTCCAAACAAACCTTCAAAACAAAACCTCCACCACTGCCATATGCTCATATCCTGGCCTCTCTTAATTTATTTTCTTGTTCTCATCAACATGTATTGCAGTACATTTTACACACAGACCTTTTTAGAAAGCCAAGCACTCTCAGTTCATCAGTTAAAGTGCCCTAAGCATGGCAAAGTACATTTAGCACCAATAGTCCAGCAGCAGCAGACTTGTTTGACTCTTCTTCTAAGTCATATTTAAACAAAAAGATAGGTTTTTTTGATACCTTGGACATATAATTAACTTTGGCCTTGACTGAATGAATTTTAGAAACTTTTTTCACAGCATAGATGAGTATTCATACACAACTCCTCAGTTTAAATAAACTTCTGCCACAATCTCTTCCAGATGATATAGACCAGCTTTTTAATGATTAATCTGGCTCTGATAAACTGCCTTGTGAATGGCCTCTTGTTGACTATCTGCCTTCAGAGCCAAGCAGTCTTTGTCATTCTAGATGCCCTCATAAGCCTACAGAAAAACTTCTAGCTGCACAAGAACCTATCATCAGGCCCTCCAAGCATTGCAGACTTGATGATAATGCTATAAATTACTTTCTATCTGTTCAGTTGAAGCCAGAGATTTTTGAGATGGAACCAGACACAATGGGCCTCTTCCAACATTATAACATGCTTCCCTCAACAAATACTGATCAAAAACTCATGATTTATCATATTGCTGATGCTCTGACATTTATCAAGCTTCAGGCCTCACTGTGCTGCTGAAAACAATATAACAAATCTTTTTTTCATTTTTTGCACTGTTTCTCAATGCTACAGTCTTCAGACTCATAACATTGACAACTTGGTTCATCAAGTAATTCTGCAGCCAGATTTTTCAACACATGATCTTGAGGGTTTTAGTGCCAGTCATGAATCAAAACAGCTCAAAGAACATACTCTCTCCCATTCTACCTCTCCCAAATAATTCACTTCTAGAGCTTCTGTATTTGACTACTGACAACTGGCAGACAACAATTGTTGATGAACAGTTCCACTTCCCTTTATTTGCACACACCATTGAAATGAGCAAGCTGTTCCAAAGTTCAGTATACCCATCATTCATTGTGATCTCCTTGAGGTCATAGAATCTCTCCTTCAAGACTACAGCTTTAACAAGTATTATTTGCACAGCTTCAAATAATTCTAGCAATCTCCACCCAACAAACCAAAGCAATGTGTCTACAGTAAAGTTTACAACATGGATACCTTTCTACAAATGGAAGAAAGGCTTCCAAAAATTGCTGGATGCAACCTCAAGAAGGTTGTTGTTCCATTACTTATTTATTCTGATTTGACACATCTTGCAAACTTTGGAACAGCCTCTCTCTGGCCAATTTATATATGGACAGGTAGCCTTTCAAAATACACTTACATCAACCTGACATCATCCTCAGCTCACCATCTAGCATATCTGCCTTTGGTAAGTTGTCAGATATTCTGGAGAATTCATATTGACAATCCAAATAGATTCTAGAAATATTTACATCAAGCAAGCTATGCCCATGTTCAGTCTTAAACATCTGAAGCATGAGCTTGTACAAGCAATTTGGGAAATGCTCCTAAGCAATAAAAAGTTCTGAGAGGCATATGAGAAAGGGATTGTAGTCTGCTGTGGCAATGGAACATGGCAGCAGTTTTTTTTATTCAATTTTTCACTTACCTTGCAGACTATATTGAAAGGTGTATTTTCTTTCAACATCTTAAGTATATTTTTACTGAATGTCATTAGAATTATTATTGCTTGTATGAAGCAAAATGGTCAGCAATTCTGTGCCACATGTACAGTTACATCAAAACAGGCTTAGCTACTAGAAACAAAGAAACTCAATATTATGTATGCTCCATGCCATCAAATGGGCTCAAAAATCAAACAGAAATGCATTGAAAAGGCTTGCACCAAGATCTTTCTTTAAACAAGGTTATGTTGCCAATAGAAAGCCAATTGATAATATTCTCAAGAACTCAAAGACTTCAATTAGAGTATGCTTTTTCTTGATTACTTGCAATGATTGTTGCTAATGATATTCCTTAGAATACTTTTAACTGGCTGCTTCTTTCTAATGATGAGAACTTTTACAATTTATTTGTTGTTGATATTCTTCATAAAATTAAGCTTGAAGTCATCAAGCACACCTTTGCACATTTAATTTGTATGCTTCATACTTTAGGTGCAGGTAGCATTGCCATTTTAAAACCTTAAAATACTTTGACTCATTGGTTTTTGTAGTTACTGCCATGTTTCAACATTTGGATATTTAACAATTTGAAAATTCAGCAATAACATGTCCAAAATGAAGAAGCTTGCTGGCCACTGAAAAAAGCACTCAAAGCATGGGCCAATGCATTGAAGAATGTCTTCAAAATTGTAACAAATAAACTCAAGAATTCAAGATCTTCTATTTATTGCAGCTACTTGGTATGCCTCTGTGAAGCTGTGACTACACACAGACAGCACACAGGATATTTTTTGCAGCCTGATACAAGAATTTACTCAGCAAATCTGACACTTCTCTACTGTGATCTGTCCTTAATTTGATACAGTTGAAACTCCAGCTGAGGTTGCAAGAAGCCTTCATGCAACTGCAACAAAGATGAAGAGGCAAACATATGGCAAAAAATTTCAAGATAAACACACCAAAATTTCATTCAATTGTACACTATGTGGAATCTAGCCCACAATATGGTACTGCTGACCTGTACTCTACTCAAATAGTATGTTGATTCCTCCCCCTTATTTATTTATCAAATAATTGATTGGTAGCAGGGTGAACAGAAGCATTGTCATGTGAAGAGATTTTATGTTCAGACAAATAAACACTGCTTTGAGAAGCAAATCAGGATACATGAGCACTGTCAAGCATATCTTCAAGCAATTAAACACAATAGATGTACATTGCATTGTATCTACAAGGAATCTCACATATCCAAGGGGATTGACATGCAAATTAATACCTAAGTATGAGAGTCCATATAAAATTATTGAATTATTTGGCAATAATTCTTTCAGACTAGATCTTCCAAAATCAATGATTCAATGAAGTTTATAATGTATTTCATGCAGTATTATTAAGAATATATCATCCCAATGATAATTAATTATTTCTTGGAAGGTTAGATGAACAAATTGTTTCTAATACCAAGACTCTTACTCTAATTAATTCTGCTTGACCTGAACTTATGGTCACAGTCAACCCCTTCTAATTTAAGGCTGTCATTAAGTTTGATGCTAAGTTACAAGTCACTAATGGGTATACATATACCAAGATGCCTGCTAGAGATATAGAGGTGGCCAACATTATTAATTTAGCTAACTACAACAAAGAATGTAAGTATGCTCTCTTAATGTAGGACTACAAGAAAGGAAAATGGTCTATTTTTCTATCCCCTTCTCCTCCAAATTCTATTGGCCAACCACCTATATCTCCAGCAGCTATCAGCCACTGGTGATGCTTGGGTTTATTTTCAAGGAAAGAGTCATCCATACCTACATAGTCAAGGAAACCATATAGGAATGGCACAACCCCTTGAGGCAAAAAGTTCAGGCAACCAAGAATTACCTTTCTCATTGCAGCAAGGTGTTATCTATATCACAATTCTCTTTCATTTCTAAGAAATGTTGCACTACACCTGTGCCACCTATTTCCCCAGCTGATAATTTAAATTGTTATTTTATTTTGGACAACATGTCACCCACCTTCACTGCTTATAGCAGCCACCACCAACCACTATGACTTTGCAACACTTGGTGTTACTTCATTGATATGGTGAGTTACAAATGCCTTTAATTTGAAGGCCTGTTTACTCACTGGTTAATAGTGTGTACTTTTTCTCATTGGGTTACTTTAGTGTTCTGTCACAGGTAAGATAATTTTCTCTTTCACCTGTCCCTTTGCTCACAAGTCATTGTACAGGGTCTTCTTACTATTGGATGCTACCTCATCTCAAAATACAATGGTAAGCCTAGGTGATATACATCCTTTGCTCTAAACTCATTACTATTTCAGCTGACCTATCACAACTAATACTGAAGCTTATTGTACATGGTCCTCTTGCAAAGCTGTAATATCACAATGTAGGATGTGGATGTAAGTAGCAGATAAGATGAAGACACTCTGAAGATATGGCTATTGTAGAATATCTGCTGTATATGTAGTATCTCCTGAATGCAACCTATTTTACTTTTTCCTTCATTTGCATGCAAGGTAGCAGCAATCTATATAGAAATATTGCATCCCTGTCTCTCTGACGCTTAGCTGGTAGGTAAGATGGTGCATCAGCTGGAGACCAGCAGGGTGGTGTAGTAGATATGGTAGTCTACAGAGAGGCCAAGGAGTCTAGTCAAACGCTACAGCATGAAGGACTGGTTTTAGAGCATCAAAAAACAGAGAACAAGTCTCCGCCAGTGATCAGAGAAACAGGACCAAGAAACAGATCTAAGAGACTCTTGAAAACCGGGAACACAAAAGTAACAGAAAGAGGTTGATTAGGGACATTCCAAAGGTGGCCTGTCCCCTATAAGGACTACCAAAGACAAGTCATCATCTACAATAGACTACTGAAAATGTCATCATTGACGCATAGACTCTTGCACTCAGGACCAAATATGGGTAGATAAAAATGAAAAGAACATTGATAAAGTCCTAGGAAGAGTATGTAAACACACAAGAAGGTGGGGATTGGGGAAGAAGCAGTGGATTTTGGCCCTTGGGACCGTATTTGGAAACAAACAACCTCCGGGCATCAATGACAGGTGGGGTGCTGCTGCTCCTCTGGACAGCGCAATTGACGAGACCACAATATGTCTAGCCAGGAACCTGTAGGCCTCCTTGTATGACCTTTGAGACTATGTCTGTGCTTGGGAATGGGAGCAAAATCACATGGCGACTTGAAAGCAAGATTGTACAGAACCAAAACCATCCAACTTTGAAGAGAGATGTGTGAACATGAATGCAGGAAAATTCTTTGTCCTTAACCATGAGCACCAGTGTGACATGAATGCTGACAGATGCTCCATTCTGCCACCTAACCTCGCAAGACTCCACATGCGTGTTTCTATGCCCACTCTGGTAATGTCCATACTGAGTTGCCTGGCACCTGTGACAAATGAAATTGACACTGGCAAGATTAAAGTGTTTAGCAAATAGACATAAGTCAAAAATTAATGGTAAAAGTAAAACAGTCATTTAAGGACAGGGCATGTGCATCACAGAATGCACTACTACAGCTAGGGACAAATTTTAGAATGATGCCCTCATTGGAAATTCAATGGGTGCAAGGAAAAGGCAGACAAGGCAATTGAACAAAAGAGTTTTTAGAGAACTTAGCATAGCAGGAGATCATTGAGAGCCCATTGATGGAGGTCTTCAATATTGAGGTACTTGAGTTGACCCAAAGAACTACCAACAAGATCAGCCATCGATGGATACCCTTTTAACATTGAGAACCAGGTAGGACAAACTTCGAGTTCTGGATTATCATATAGGAGGATTGCATCAGCTTGCTTTATGGAGAAAGGGTAAGGAGGTATAGATAGCCAATCCACATTGTTCATATGCCCCAACACGTCCACCAATTCTGTCGACAAGGTGCATGAAGCATTGACAAACATCTTGTAGGCAGCGCTGCCAATGGTTCAAATTGTTTGATGTTTGGCATGAAAATAAAAGATCTTGAGGCAGCTAGCAGTGACAGATTCATGACGCACAGTTCCATCTAGTTCACAAAGCTGATAGGTCTTGTCGTTGAGCCAGCAATGCACAATGTATGGTCCAGACCACCAAAGCTCAAGCTTGTGTCCCATCTGACCCTCTAGCCAAGTTTCGTGAATGAGGACCCATATCCCAACAGCACAATTGCCTGAAGAAAGGAACTTAGTGAATTTTTCATTGAAGGCATCACACTCCTTTTTCCTCGCTGCTTTCTGCTTCTCCAGAGCCATTACCAGGACTTTGTCCTGACAGACCAACTGGCGGATCTGAGTAACAAGCAAGTCTTTAGTCGTATGAACTTGGTCCCAGTCAAGAATTGCCCAAGTCTGGTCAGTGATGTCATATGCAAAGTAAGGATGTTGTCCATAGAGAAGGAAGTATGATGAATATCCAGTCATTTAATTTACAGTTGTCCGCATAGCAAGCAGCCCTGCTGATACATAGGTTGGCCACTTAGACAATTGAGTACCAGTGGCACAAGTAACTGAGTTGACAAGAGTTTGATGACCTTGTTCTATGATTGAGTTGCCTTCTGGGTGATATGGGGAGCTGATGATAATGGCAACACTGTACTGCTTGTATATGAGCTTGGCTGCACCCTGGAATTCTGTCCCACTGTCAACAATAAAAACAGGAATATGACCAAAGTGTGAGATGATGTCTTCATAGATGAACTTAGCCCATGCTTTTGAGTTCACCTTCTGAACTGCCTTTGCCTCAGGCCATCCAATTGTGGGCTCCATGTCTTGAAGAATGTAGCGCATTCCACCTTCACCAGTTTCCATGTGGATTGTGTCAAGGTTCATGTACCAGAAGATTGAGGTGCTCCAGGTAGGGTCAAATTGAACATGAGGGCAAATTTTTGAATGAAGTTGGCATATGTTACAGGAACACACAAAGTAAGCAATGTCATCATACATGTTGGGCCAGAAAAAGCGGTCGGCCAAGTGTCAATAAGTGGCTTCACATCCATGGTGACCAGCCTTGTTATGCGCAGCAGCCATGAGTTCTGAATGTTGAGGCATATCCACAATCATGAGGCAAGGAGGTTTGCTGTTGCCTTGTAAATGCCAGAGCTGATTGTCATACAGAAAGTAGCACTTGGTAGAGCGAAGAAAGTTAGCTTTTAAATGCAGAGTGGAACACTCAGTGGGGATCTTGGAGTCTTGAAGGTATGCCATGATGTCTGCCCACATCTCAGGTGAATCCTTATCCTTGGTCCCAAATGCATGCATAGTGCATGTAACCAGGGTTGATGACGGGACATCTGGGTAGGAGTAGCAGTTGTCAGTTCATGATTCAGGATTGACAATCCATCCATCTGCCACCAGCAGATGAACAATGTCTGGGAGCTCTCTGAAAACTAGGAAAATAGGGGACAACTTTGACAGAATGCACCCCATTGCCCAAGTCGACTTGAATTTGCTCATAGACAGGGATTCTTTGATATTCAAATTCTTGTCCAAGATACATGAACATGTCCATGTTGCAAAGGAGGGAGCAAGCCACCAGAGAACCTGCATATTCCACGCCTTCTTCAACAATAGAGGGATTGAAAAACAAATTTTGCAGGGCATCCACAGTTTTGTTGGGTGTCAATCCAAAGAGCGGCATAAAAGCAGCCATTGTTTGGGTCTGGAATGAGGCAAACAGAGCACAAAGTGGGGGTCAAAGGTGAGGCAGTAAGTCCTTGAACATGTCAGATGTGATGACTGGTGGGTTGTTGTACTTCAATGCAGCCGTCGAGCGCAAGTTGATAAATGAAGAGTGAGAAGAGTGAGCATATGAGGATGAGTTGATGAATGAGTCGAGGTATTCTTCTGTATCTGAGTTGTCTGAGTCCTTGGGGTTGCATTGATGTTGAGAGAGACCATCTGCGCCTTTGTGAGAAGCTGTGTGCACATGGTTAATTTCAAAATTGAAGAGGGAAATGTAAAGGACCCATCAAGTCATGGGTGCATTTGATAGATCTGGGTTCTTGATCATTTCTGACAGGAACTTGGCATCAGCATCAATGCAGAAATGAAGTCCCCATATGCAATGTTGCAATGCTTTCAGGGCACACAAGACCCCAAGTAATTCACACTTGGGTTGCAAATAGCGCAATTCAACATTGTTGTAAGTGTGGGATCCAAAGAGCGCTGGACATTTCACTGTGTCTTCATATTGTTGTAAGATCCATCCTGCACTGTTTGTACATGAATCTACCACTATAACAACCAGTCTGTCCAAGGAGTTGCGAGGAAGAGAGTCAGTTCAAGATAGAAGTCTGGCCTTGTCATAGTTGATGGCAATGAGTACAGAGGCAGTTGAAACATGGAGTTTAATCTCATCCATAGATTTTTGGGCTGCATCATTGAAGAAGAAGTCCTGAAAGGTGGAGTGTGTGAGTAAAGTCAAGGGTTTGGCAATGAGCATGAAGTCTTGAATCCACCATCGCCCAACACCAGCCATACCTATGAATGAGCATACATCAGTCGCATTGAGAGGGACAGGCCACTTAATAATTTTTGTTGCTAAACCCTGCTCCAGGTGCCAACCCTCATGCGATACCACTGTTCTGACAATGTTGAGGTGTGGAGTGGCCAAGATTAGCTTATGGCCCAATGCAGTTATCCCTGCTTGTTCAAACTAAGCTAGGAACCAATTGAGGACTGTGGCGTATTCATAAATTGCTTGGCAAATCCCAGGGGCTATTTCCTTGTGATTGTACCAGGAACTTGGTCCTTTCACACCAATATCATTGATAAATCCATCTCTGTTCTGAGGGGCTTCATCCTTGAGGAGGTGGGTGATGCAGTGCTGGAATTCTGGAACTGAATTAGTTGCCCCTTGAGGGAGCACACATGACTGTAAAGCCCCAAGGAGACACCCAAAAGTAGTGAGAGGTCTGGATCCTATAGCCAGTTGGCAGCCATTGTACCTGGAAAATAAGTCACATATCCCGTAAACCACATGGCCCACAAAGCCTTCTGCAAAATTGTCAACTTGTGGAGGAAGTCCAGAATCACGCACCATCACTTTATTGAGTTCTTGAACATTGGCGACAAGCTGGATCCTGCTCTTTTTGGCCACAGCAAAGATTCTGGAACAGTATGAAGCAATTGACAGTTCATACTTACCTGCCGCTAATTGTTCACATAACATTTTTCTAACTTCAGGTTTGATGGCTCTAGGGATGCGAATTGGTTCTTGTACCCATGGTGTGTGCTTGATGACTGGAATTTTGTAGTCAGGGTAATATTTTGATGAAAACGTACCATGTTCAGAGTCTGTGAAGGCAATTGCATTTTGGTGCATAGTTAACACATGTGCTAAAAGATCTAATTCTCGAGGTTTCAGAAAGTCAGTTGGGACAGTGTCCATAATTAAGTCGAGGTGTTCTCAAGTGAGTCGTTCAGTAGGGACAAATTTTGAAATAGACGGCGGATTGAGTGGCAAGTCCTTAAGATGCGGAATCTCAACTGTTTTGAAGACTTGACCCTGAGGGTCAGGCATATAACTAGGAACAGGATGAACCTTACAATTGATGGGCTTATATTTAGTTTGGGTTTGTAATGGTGCCACCAACCTAACTTCATTAAGAGATAAATGAGAAAGAGCATGCAAAGTCCATTCAGTGCATAAGGGTCTTGAGGTTGTAGGCATAACATATGCAAAGCTGCAAAGCAAGGTGTCATATGTTTCTGGAGGATTTATGTCAGCAATATGTGGATACTCAGATATGGAATAGGAGCCAAGAAGCATATGAAAGGACTGGCCAAAGCAAGGAATGGGTGAGTGCTGAAAATCAGGCTCTGGCTTGCCACCCGTCTCTAGTTTTCCTGTGAATCATTGTCCAAGCAGTCTTCGACCATCAAACAATGAGAGTGGCTTTGCAAAGGCTTGTGATGGATGCAATTGGGGTCATGGTGATGGTGGGGTTCAAAAATGAGTGAGGACTTGTTTTGGGAGGCGTTAGGCATTGTGAGGGCAATGGCAATGGTTGCTTGGTCATTGTCGAACCCATCCTGCCACACTTGCATGGTCATTGCACCTTCTCGGTCATATTGAATACATGCCATATACCACTGAAGCCAAGGCTGGCCAAGAATGACTTCATTTTGCATTCCAGTCCTGATTGGTCCCCTATTAACAAAGAAATAGTGACTAAAATCATGACCTCCAATTGCCACCGGCACATCTCAAACATAACCCGCAAGAGGCTGAGGATCACCGTAAACACCCTTGAGGGCCCATCAAGATCTGTCCAAATCCAAAACTAAGTTTGTCATCTCATGGA
>JABCKO010023954.1:0-13909 GCA_018855915.1 Tephrocybe sp. NHM501043
CTTAGCTTCAGTAGGCCTATGGTAGGAGCTCAAGTTACATGCCAACTCTGCTTTCACACCACCTGCCACCTCCAACACCTCTTCTAGAACTCCCTAGGGTGTCAGCAATCAATGCTTTAGTCACTGAAGTAACTTCACTGAGCTTATAGTGATTGTCACAATGGTGATCCCTGTCTTGATATGTCCCATACTTAGTGAGCAGTCTATCTTGTACCAGATTCCTGAACGCCATCATCAAACACCCTAGGAACTTGTCCACCAATACACTGTTCCCCACCACAGTCACCAACTTCTTAGCTTCTGCCTGGAACTTCCTCACTAGAGCATGGATTTCTTCAGAGTCACTTTGACTTAAACATGCATACTCTCTGCAGATTTTGTCTAGGGCAGTGGGGCTTCCAGCCTCTGAAGCAGCCTCAGGATATGAGCTATAGATTTCTTTCAACAATTCTGCCTATCCTCTCCCAACTCCAAAGGTGTCAAACCCACACCACTTCCTATCTGTCTGAGCATCAACATAGTCACTGAGCTTCTCCTTCCTCTCTTGCTCTCCTATAATGCCAGCTTGCTCAAACAACCCCTCCATGCATTGTATAAACCATCAGATTTCCTCAGGTTAGGTATGAACAAACTTGGGTGCATGGGGACTACTTACCAAGGGCATCCTCACTCTCTCATATCTGCCTGCCATTTCTGATGGTCTGGGTTGTGTTCTTAAATTTGATCTTGTCTTTTTGCAAGGCTCAGAGTCAGAAAGATCAAAGAAATGTTTAGATAGTCCTTGGATTCCAGTCTCCTTGGTTGCTGCTTGAGTGCATTGAGCTTGGGTACTCCATCATTCAACTTGCTCAAGAGCATCCTCAAAGTCTCTGATGATGCTGGCTGTGGTTGGTGTGGTGTCCAACACTGGGCTAGATGCAACAAAGGCTCCAGGCAACCTGAGAGGTGTGCCTTGGTGTGTAATTCTTTCATCTAAAAGCCCCTTGTGGTGGGCTCCAGATAATGAGCTTGTAGGTGGCAGATCAATGAAATTACCAGCAGACAAGTCATTGAGTGCTGGGGCTGAAGACAATGTCATTGAACACACTTAGGAAGCTCATAAGTCTTTGCAACACATAATTGTATTGACTTTAAAGTAATTGGGTTTAAAGATATCAATGATATTGTGAATGCTTCCTCAATAACAAGGCTTACAACTGGCCAGGTTCAGGCTCTTTCTACCCTGGAAGCTATGCTTTGGAACACTATCTGATCTACTCTCTGGGGATTGATAGTCCTGACATACTTGCCCTTCTCTTCATTTCCCTCTGTTATTTTTATATCAATTCCAGGTGCATGGACCACCCATTTCCATCACCCTACTCCAATGCTCCAACCCCTTCCCTTGGCAATAGGTCTGCTCAATTGAATTGAGCTAGGGGAGGGACCATATGGGTGCCCATTAGTACCACATGGTTCCTCCCTCAACCTTTCTCCTTAATATTTATTTTTTGTGCTGCTCTTCTAGCTGCACCACTTGGCCACTATGTTTCTCTCTCATCTATCACCTATTCCCAAAGTTATCTGAACTTATTCTAGCCTTGTTATGTGTCAGAATGCACAATGTATCCTTGGAACAGAACAGGTCAGTGGACTGATGTCACTGTCAATTTGCTTTGGTTGATCACCCGGGGACCAAGCTGACTTCCTCTTTTGGATGAGCTGACTTCCCCTTTTGGGCTTAGCTGCCTTGATTTCTTTCTGCACTCATCCCTTGTTAGCGCTGCTACCTCTATGGCATGCATGTCCCCTCCTGCTCACTGCCACATCTTTGCATGGGGTGTACCCTGTGCAGAGACCCCTTTTGCCACTGCCTGGGCAGGGCTCCACCCTGCCCAGTGCATCAATAATAAGTTTCCTAACTTTTTCAATAAATCAGACATCATCTTGCCTATCCTTCCATAAGTCTGGTTTAATTCTGCAATGGAGTCTCATAAAAATGCCACTTCCTCTGCCAGAATATATGTCAGACAATGACCCTGACCAGAGTCTTCTCAAAATTGAGCATCTCTTGAGGGATCTACCTGCCTGTTTGCCATTATCTCATTCTTTTGCAGAATGTTAGTATGCCTTAGTTATGAATTTTAAGCTGGATGAAGAGATACTGGAGATGAATGGAGACAAAATCTGCACTTTCAGATAACAGATTGTACATATTTTGGGATAGTGTTCTCAAACATAGTGGGAGGGAGGCTTGGAGTGAGAATTATCTCACTAATAACAAGTTTAGCCATGATAAACATGAAGACTTGCCACATACCAATTGCATTTTGACCAACAAAGTCTTGCTCCAGCCCTTCAGGATTGACAAATCCATCAACAGTCATGTCATGACTCTGAAGGACCTCATCTCTGAACAGCCACTGATTTATGACAAATATCTTCACACAAAACAAAAATAAGCTCTCTGGAAGCCTGGTGGAGGTTGATGAGAGCAATTAAAACTACTCAGGTCATGGTGACTACTTCAAAATCATATTATTTATGCCAAAAATATTGTTCACACTGGTAACAAAGTCATTCTTTAGGTGTTACTTACAATATATAAAGAATGTTATTAATTCCAGTGAATAAAGCCTTGTAGGGGCCTGGAGTTAATAGCATCTATAACTAAGTTCCATCAAATTATTTACAGAGCCCAACTGTCTAGGCAATTTTATATGCTCTGGGTAATCCTTCCCTTTTTGGCAACAGTTGTAGTGACAATGCCTTCCTTTTGGGGTAGCTATAAACTTGCTAATTGGCAGCCAAGGTCAGTGAAAAAAAAAAAGAAAAGACAAATACAGTGATGTTTCAAGTTAGTCACAGCCTTATTACTACTAGAAGTAGTTGTCAGCCTTTCACCCTTTGTCTACTTCCATATTGACTGATCATTTTGCTTGCAGTTCCTCATCACCACTCATCCTAAGCTTTCTCTTCAATCTGATTCTTTCTTTTGAAAACCTGACTGGCCCTTGCAGCTGATTTGTGCTCTGTATTAAACAAATATGTTACTCTGCCTACTGTTAGCTAGGTCTTGCTCACAGTTGCAAATGTTTTATCTCGCTGCAAGTTCAATAAAGGAAGATGCATTGTGATTGCATCCAAGCACAAGTTCTTAAGTGGTTGTGCAGCTGCTAGAGCACCTATTGGCTCGATGTTCTGTCACATAATCCTTTTGAACCAAAATGTGCATTCCATACAAACTCATGTGCATGATTTTCTTATCCAGGAGGAGTTTAAGTGCCATCTTGCAACTAACCCTTATTCAGAGTCCACAGTTTTCATTTTCCACCTCTGCTACTTGCATTTGATGTATCTGAGGTTGATGTGTTGATATGTGAGTTGCTACAGGTATCTGTTCATAACTCTGAAACTTACATGTACAAGTTGAAGGGCATAATATATTATGGAAGTCACCATTCAACTAGCTGCTACATTGATGCTGCAAGAAAGACATGGTTCAACAGCAAGTATTGCAATCTACCAGAAAGTCACTCATCCCACTACATAAGTTGACATAGATCAGCACTATGCACTATGAGGTAACATGAAAACAAATGGCTCTTTTTGGAAACTCCTATGTTGACAATGTGTTACATAACCTGCTCTACTGAATTGGCTCTGTGCTACATTTACCATGACTTATACTTCTTATTCCTATACTATGGATGAGCTTGCTACTTACTGCTGATGGGATCAATTGATCTTATGCATGCCCTGCTTGCAATGTCTCATTAGCACATGTATGTATTAGGGAGGAGGAAGAGTGCATGAGAGGATTGAATGACACAACTGCCACATATGACCTTGTAAATCATAAGCAGAGGTGAATGGAGATAGGTACATATGTCCATCTAGCATGACTCCTGCTCATCCATCCCTCAAGCTTCTAACGTCCCTTAACTTTTATTGGGTACATACATTTGACATCCTACCTTGGCACTAGCATTCAGTGCAAACACTATCTGCATTACAGGGCAGCTTAGGGTCTGGTGCTACAGATAGGTGGAGTATTAGCATGTACAGTGATTCTCGCTTACCTTGGGTACTCATGGTCCAAGTCTGATGAGTCACTCTGATCAATATCAATAAAATTGATAACATGTCTGCTACCATTGTCAGTGACTCCACAGGCATATGATGCAAGACTTCTTCAGCCTGTGCAAGCATAAATGACTTCATATTTCATCATGCATAAGCTTCTGCCTTGAAAGCTGCATTTTGTTCATTGGAGTTAGTTTGAGGATGACTTTAGTAGGGAGAACCTCAATGAGCATACACATTACTTTGTCTCCTCATGTTTGGGGGATCACTGGTGGGTGGCAATTGCTGGATTCAAGGCCAGCATACATTCCAGCAGACATCTGGAGAGGTGCCTTGACCTTTGAGAGGCCACCTGTGCCAGTTGCATCATGTCCTGTAATAACCATCAAGGTCTTCAAGTAGTCCTATGTCAGTCCAAACTTGACAACCAAACTCAAACAAGAGCTGGAGTAGTCTGAATTAGAATGTGTTAATGATTGCAACCTTAGAAGGTGATGTGTCTGATAAATCAGTTGCATTCTTGAGCATCCTCTCCACAGCTGTCTTGAGCATTGAAATCTCCTTCACCATCTTGCAGACCTTCTCCACAGCCATCTTGAGCATCAGAATCCCCTTCACTATCTTGCAGACCTTTTCCACAGCCATCTTAAGCATCAAAATTGCCTTTGCCATCCCAAGAAGCATGTTTGTGGCCATCTCAAGCTCTGTCTCAATCACTTCCCTAACAATTGTCTTTGGAGTTGTCTTTGGAGTTGTCTTAAGCTCCGCCTCAAATACTTCCCCAACAATTTCAACAGTCATCTTTGGAGTCATATTTGGAGCTGTCTTGAACTCTGTCTCAACTAGCTCAATAGTAATAAGCTCAACCATTGTCCTTGGAGTTGTCTTTGACATCTCCAGCTGCTCAAGCACAATCTCCCTTACATAGTGCACCCTCTCAGCCCTCTCAAGGCCCACACTCTCCAGTACCTCACAAATCATCTTCTGCTATGCAAGTAACTTCTACTTACCCCATGAGGTCCTGCACAAAGAGACAGGTCAATGCTTAAGTACAGATACTAGAGAGGCAGAAGAAAGCAAGGCTGGAGGATGAACCCCCTTCAGGACCACCTTTTGTCCCCACATTAAATCTTTCAGAAGATTCTCTCCTGCTCTCCCATAATCCAGATGTTTTTCTACCTCTCATGGCCACTTTCAATGATTCAAAGTGGTTTGATAATTGCCCTACAATGCTGCAATCTGTAGAGTTCATGGAGCCTAATTGGTATCAACTGCTGGCAGCATGGAAAGACTTTAAGGAATGAGAAGCATATGCTGCCAGTTCAGCCCTTCTGTCAACTCTTCACCCTGCTTGTATCAGCAACTGGATTGAATAAGCATGATCTCCATTATTCTGACTAGCAATTGACAGGGTCAAGATGCAGTCTGACTTCAAGGGGTGGTTCAGTGCTATCAGGGAGGATATTTGAGGGTCTGGAAAGAATGGTTTTGTCAGTGTGCTGGCTGCACTTTTTTTCTGGCCAAATGAGCTGGTGGAATGTAGTGGAGGAGGTATACTGGAGTGGAGTAGAGCCATTGCAGAGGTTTGTGAGGTATTCATTATCTGATACTGACTGCATTCACTGCTATTCCTGCCAAAAAGGGTTGAGAATTGTTTGCAGCAAAGTTGATAGCTGTGGCTTTGAATTATTTCTTCTATTTTTCCATTGCTAACTGTCCTTTGCTGCCTTGAGAAAAGGGTAAACATGCACCTAGCATCTTTCTGAAATTGATAATTGGTGTTCCATCAGCTACCATAGCCTTGACATTGATATCCTGAATCTTGAGCTTTATCTGTATAGGAGGATTAATGGATGAGGCATACCAAAAAGCAAAATACTTATGAGTTGTAGCTGTGCTCAGGTTATGCTTGATCTTTATGGAGTGTTTGCTATTATTGATCACACTGAGTTGCATCGCATTTTCATCTTCATCAAATTTTCCTCCAGATCCTGGCTCATCATCCTTGGTATTGGTTTCCAATGCAGCATTCAGATGAGAGACAATGCTTGAGACAATGCACTTTTGCCAATCTTTCTGAGCCCATCTAGACCATCAGTTTTCTTGATGCATTTAGTTTCTGAGATCTTGGAACTAACATAGAGTCAAATAACTGCCAATATGTAAACAGAGGGAAAGAGACAGGCCTGGTATTACCATTCTTGATCATCTTTCATTTGGTCAAAGGGAGAGGAGTAACTGGTTGAGTTGTGGAATGATCACATGCATCATCAATGACCCACATATACTTTGGTCTTTGACTTTCTTCTGTAGAGGCCACATAAGTATAATCAAGGCCTATATTTGAGGATGACATACCTTCTTTATGGACTTGGCTATGATCTTTTCATGTTGCTGATCCATCTCTTTGGCTTCTGTCACTGAATAGACTGGGCCATCCTCATAATCCTCATCATCATCCTTGCTTATTAAGGAAAAAGGTTGAGGAAGGAGCCATGTGGTACCAAGGGGCACCATATGGTCCCTCCCCTGGCTCAATTCAATTGAGCAGACCTATTGCCAAGGGAAGGAGTCAGAACGTGGGAGTAGAGTGATAGAATGTGGTGGTCCATGTGCCTGGGCTTAATATAAAATAGAGGAGGGAAATTAGGAGAAGGGCAAGTATGTTAGGACTATCAATCCTCAGGGAGTGGATTAGATAGCATTCCAAAGCATAGTTTCTAGGGTAGAAAGAGCCTGAGCCTGGCCAGTTGTAAGCCTTCTTATTGAGGAAACATTCACCATATCATTGATATATTTAAAGCAATGAGGAAGGCAATTATGTTAGAACTATCAATTCCCAGGGAGTGGTTTGGATAGTATTCTGAAGTATAGCTTCCAGGGTAGAAAGAGCCTGAGCCTGGCCAGTTGTAAGCCTTCTTGTTAGAGAAGCATTTAAATTATCTTTGATATATTTAAAATCCAACTACTTTAAGTCAATACAATTTTGTGTTGCACAGACTTGTGAGCTACCTAAGTGTGCTTAACAATGTTGTCTTCAGCCCCAGCACTCGACAACTTGTCTGCTGGTGATCTCATTGATCTGCCACTTACAAGCTCATCACTGTGTGCTGCAGCAAGGAGGTGCTCTACATCCCAGCTCCAGATGTCAAAGATGATCTTTGGTCTTTTAATTTCCACCAGTTGCAAGGGGGGTTATGCCTTGGAATTTGATCAGCTCTGTCTGAAAGCACTACTTTTGGCCCTTCTTTTATTTCCATTTGACTACTTGGAGAATTTCAAATCTGGACAAGATAAAGTAGTGCATTTCCAAGTTATCAGCCATGCATATTATTGCATCATTTCAAATCTGGGTAGTTCTCCTACCAGAACAGACAGAGATGAAGCAGTTCCCAACTTTATTGCTGAGTTGGGTGTGCCCCTTGTTGACCTCCTTCCTGGACATCTCTGGAACCCCTCTCATGTCCCATTTATGCTGGCTTTGTTCCTGCTCAAGATTGGCACTGGAATATGCACCTCTATGGCTCAACCCTATGAATGCTTCCAAGGCTTTGTTGCTTTCTTTTTCAATGCTACTAGTCACATCTTCCACTATTCCACTAAATGTGATGATCACCAGCATTTTCAATGTTGTCAAATTCCACAGAGACTGATACCATGATAACTTGAACTCAATGGAGTCTCTGGACATATATGCAATAACTCACAAATGCTTTTAGTGGTTTTCTCTGATTATGAATGACTTGGAGCATGCCAGCCAAAGAAGTTCAATAGATTATTTGAACTGGTCATCAATTTTTGACACTTGTGTGCTGGTGGCACATCTCATCTTTGAGCACCATAGATGCCAGGTTGATGGCCCACAGGAGTTACCTGCACACAACTCATCCCCCACCCATCACATTCAACCTTCCATGGTCAAGTTAATACTGTTATACATGGAGACCATACTCAAGATTACACCTTCCTTTGAGGGGCTACAATACCATCCTGATCAAGCTAAAAAATTTGTTCTTTTGGATGAAACCAAAGAACTCCTTCTGACAATCAAAACTGGAAGTACATTTGATGACAATGAAAAGTATGCTTTTCTGCATCTATTCCACCACATTGACCCATTTGTACCTAGATGGATGGGTCCATGCCTGAAGTTACTACTTATGTAACAAAAACCATCTCCTGTTTTTAGTTGCTACATGAGATTGTGAATGACATTGCAAAGACTTCACTAAATTTGCAAAAAAAATAAAAGTGCTAAGTCTTTGTAACACTTACACATGACACAGAAGATTGTCAAGGGATGTCAAGTTGTTATGGTCAAGCTGCAAGTCATCCCATAGAGCATATTGTTGCATTATATAGTGTAATTAAAGACCTTATAAAATGCATTTTTCTTTGTAATCATAGAGTGTATGAAAAGACATTAGCATTACCTGCATCTACAATGCACCTGTTGCATCTATGCTAAATGCATTTTCTCCTTCTCCTACCCATGATAAATTATTCTGACATGCATATATCTTCAATAATGCATTATGAGTTCCCCCACTTTTTCAGCACTTCACTGACCAATATTACATTATCTTCAGCCAAATTCTGCATTAGTGCTGCTTCACCCCACCTCCCCTCTCTCTGCATTCTAATAGGGCATTACCCCCTCCCTTGGCATAATAATGCATTATTTGTTGAAGTATTACATTCAGTCATGGACACCTCTGATACTAACATATACAAATATACATACCTATCTAATGTAACTTTTGTACATTTGATCTTTACCTTCAATATACTTATTGTTGGGTCCCTGCACTGACCAAATCAAGCCAGCACCCCATCCCACAAGACACTCACTAGCTGCATTGCTATACCAGCATCTCCAGCACCTCTTCACTGACAGCCACATCATTCATCTTGGACTTCTGTCCCTCATCCTCACACCCCTTTATCACCTCATTTCTTCCCTTGGTGATGAGCCCCCTTCAATAGGTTATGGGCCCTGCATACCCTCTGTGCACTCATTCAATGTTCTTATTCTTTGGTTTACTTCATTCTTGGGATGCTCAAAAGTTTTCTCATCTGATTGCTGGGCCTTGCAATGCACTCTTTGCACATTTTTTCTTCTGCAACCACCACTATGCCTTCCCCTGCCCCTGCAACTGTCAATACAGTTTCAACATTCCTTTCAGCCTCTCTGATTCAGGCTCTCAAGCTCTTGGACAACAACTGGACAGCATGGGCTGAAAACATAGAGATGTTCTTCATTGCAATAGGAGCAGATTGGGTCACTTCAGGCAGTGCTCCAGAGGGTGGAGAGGCATTGGAGAAGTCCCTGGTATTGTACATTTATGCTCCCATGGAGACAGAGCAGCACTATTATATCAAGGCTTTCAGATCTGCCACTGCTGCTTGGACTACCCTCAAGTTGCATACAACAAGACCACCATGGGTTGCTGCATCCGTGCCCAGTGGGTAGAAAGCAGGCCTTGCATGGGGTCAACTCCAGGTAGAGGTTAGGTGGGACTATGATGAAAGAGAACCAAGTTAGCTGAGCCAAAAGAGGAAGCCAGCATGGTTTCCAGTGATAGCCACTGCAGATCTTACACTACTGATGAAGGTACTGTATACACTTCTTGTCAAAAAGAAAGGTAGATGCATCTCATAGATGCATCCTAGTTATATATCACATGTACTTGCTTACCATTCCCTTAAATAGTTTTTATAGAGATAACACACCTCAGTTCATTCTGCTCAACATGTTGTGACTGAATTATATCTTTTATATCATTATCATGTTATACTTTACTCACTATACCTAGTTTTCTTTTCTTACATCTAGATAATGCAAACTCTAGTTTTTGAAAGGTTATGGGCCCTGGTGCCTAATACTGATCAAACTGATTATGAACTCCAAGGGACATATGCATCCCTCACTGTCATTTCCAATCCAATCTAGCCTTGATCTGTTGCAATCACCACAATCACCACTCATGTAACACTACTACCCATCATGTTCTTGATACCAAATGTCAAACTCAGAAATAACCAACTGCCCAACCTTATCAGGCCCAGAGAACTTCCAGATATGGAAGATCTGCATTATTGCAAAGCTACACCAGGAAAAGGTTTGGGATGCCATAAATTCCTCCCCCAGCATCACATCAACCCAAACAGAGTTGACAACATCTCCTGGTGACCCAACAACAACTACCACTGACCTGGCTGCAAGGTCACATGTTGATACCTGGGAGATATGCAATGCAAAAGCTGCCAGCATCATTGTCACACACATATCAAATTGACTCCCACTCAAGATCAGTGAACTCCTGCATGCTAAGGATATGTTTGACAAACTTGTAAAGATTCACATCAGCACAAATGTAGGCATCACTGCATTTTACACATTTGTATTAATGCTGAATGTAATATGGGATGAGTGACCAGCAACCTTGAGCAACCACATTGCCTCCATCTCTGCCACTGATTCAAAGCTTACCACAATGAAAAGAATTTTGACAAGGAGTTTCTCACATTCCTCTTACTCCACTACCTTCCTGACAATACCATATGGGAGGCCTTTTTCACAACCATACCCAACTCATTAGCATTTGGAACTGAGTTCAGCTTTGCTACCCTAGATGAACAACTCATTTTTACACTGATCAACAAGGAGCATTGTCAGAAGCTGCCCTGAAAGCTAATGCAAATGTCAAACCTAAACCAAAGCCAAAGTTGGATATGTGGTGTGATTATTGCAACTCTGCCACCCATGACACCTCTGAATGTTGCTCTACAAAGGAGAAGGATGATTGCAAAGGGAAAGGAAAGGGAAAGATAAAAAAGAAAAAGAGGGACAAGGCAAACCACATAAATATGACAAGTTGATGAGCTTGAACAGCTCAGAGACAAGTTCTGATGAGGAAACAGCTGGGTATTCAAGCATAAAACCTACACATGTCTCAAAGGCTCTAATGTCACACATTTTGGCTTATATTGGTACCTCAGACTCAGATAAGCTGTGAAATGGCATGATAGCTGACTCAGGAGCATCTGTGCACATGATGCTACACTGAGAGTGGTTCAAATGTAGTTCATACAAGGAACTTAATCTCCTGTAAAAATACATTTTGGAGAGGATTCACATGTCCAAGCTACAGGGATAGGAACTGTAATCCTAAATTGCAAGACTGATGGCACCACAACAACAGTTAAACTTGATAACACCCTCTATGTCCCCTCCTTCCACCTCACCCTTGTTTCCATTCAAAAACTAGACAAGGCTAGTGTATTCCAAAAGGGAGCCTATAAGGTCAAAACTGGAAAAGGGTGAAAAACAGTACTGATTGGTACCCACAAGGATGACCTTTACCAACTAAACATCACACCTATAGAACATGCCCTTGTATCTGTTGATATAAACACCCTTCACCATCATCTAGGCCACACTTCCCCTGATTGACTCATCCAGATGGTCAGGGATGGAAAACTCAAGCATATTGACAAACTTACTGGAAAGGTGAAGTTCTGTGAACCATGTACACTTGCAAAGTCCAAAAAGCTCCCCTTCAAGCACAAAGGCCAGTCAGCCTCAAGACCTCTTGAGATCATACACTCAGATGTCAGAGGTCCAGTTACCCCTCCAGACAGACATGAAAACTGGTACTGGATCTCATTTATTGATGGTCATGGGAAATTCCCATGGGTATATTTCATGCAAAAGAAAAGCAATGCAATCCTGCATTTTTGGGAGTTCAAACGAGATGTTGAGACATTCTTCAGTGCAGAAGTGGGGGAACTCCACCTATCTCCAAATTTTATAAACTTTTTCCAATTAGACAATGGTGGTGAGTATACAGGAAAAGAGTTTCAATCTGAACTTGGGAAGAGAGGGGTAATACACCTCACCACTGCTGCATACACTCCTGAGCAAAATGGATTGGCCAAAAGAATGAATCAAACCCTTACAAACACAGCCATAGCAATACTGATAGAATTCAGATTGCCCAAAATGTTTTGGTTAGACACCATGCATGATGCAGCAATGATCATTGGTCAAACACCAGCCTCAGGACTGAAAGGAAATACTCCATACACAAAACTCTTCAAACAAAAAGTTGACATCTCCTGGTTTAGGCCTTTTGGTTTTACAGCCTATGCACTAATTCCCAAAGATGATTACTCCAGGAAATTTGGCAACAAGGCTCAAAAATCAGTTCTCATCAGGTACAGCAGCAGAAAAAAAGCTTGCCACCTCCTTGGCATAAAAACTTGAAAGGAATTCCACAGTCAGCACATGCAATTTGACAAAGATGGTGACCTGCTACCACTGTTGGAAGATCCTGACAGGGACAAACCTGAAAGATGGGATGTTAACTTTCTGAACCCAACATACCAAGCACCACCCTCTAAAGCAACCAAAACTCAAAATAGCATGTCAGATGATGATGATGATGACAATCTACCTAGAGTACCACCTGGGCCAGTGGGAGGAAAAGAACAAGTCAAGGATGATGCTCCCAATGAACAAGATCCACCACCTCCAAAATCCCCCAAGTCCACAAATGCCACATCTCCCACCATCTGGTCAACCTCTGCTGAAGCCAAAGCCTGATTGAAAACATGCAAATGATCTGCTGGCACCTCCTACACATGAGAAATGGAAATGAGTGCCACAATTGGGACCTGACAACTCAGGGTCAGTGGGAGCAAAAATGCAGATTACACACATGCCATGGAGTTGCAGAAACATTGACATAAGGAATCCTGAGCAGAAAAACATGTTTACTTGGATGAGAATACAGGAGGTGCTGATGGTGATACTATGCATCAAACCCTTTCAGACATCCAAGCTTGAGCTGATGATCCTCAGTTGTCAGATGAGTGATGTTAGTGAGGATTATGAAAGTGCACTGGTATCAGAATCAGAGGAAGACACTTACTTTGCAGGGATTTCCCAAAGTGCTTCCCCAAATGACAATATGCCTCAAAATGCAAAGGAAGCCTACACCAGTCCAAACAGAGAAAAATGGCAAGCTGCACTACAGGAAGAACTACAAAATCTAATCAACAACAATGTCTTCAAAATAGTCCCCACACCAAGTGGACCTTGAAATCCATCATCAGGATAAAATACAATTCCAGCAGAAATATTGAGCAATACAAAGTAAGAATATTGGTGTGCAGATTTACACAGAAGGAAGGAATTGACTACAAAGAAGTCTGGGCCCAGCAGTGAATCTCAAGTCCATTCAAATCATCCTAGCACTTTCAGCAAAGTATGATCTTAAACTCAATCAAATGGATATGGCAACTGCATACTTGAATGGAGAGTTGGAGGAAGAACTGTACATGTATCCACCTGAGGAGATGGCCATCCCAGAAGGATGCTGTTGGAGGTTAAAGAGATCCCTATATGGTTTGAAACAGGCTGGCAGAACATGGAATTTAACATTGGACAGGAAACTTTGGTCTCTCAGTTTTGCATGCCTAAATGCAGAGACTTGCCTCTACATCTTTAAGGAGGGAAGCAAATTGTGTTTCTTGGTGATCTATATCAACAATTTCATACTTGCAGCCAGCACTTGATCATTTATGAACTTTCTAAAGCAAAAACTCTTGGATTCATTCAAAATGGAGGATTTAGGCCCCACTACCTATGTTCTGGGTATCAGAATTTGATGCAACCATTGAGGTCTTTACACTCCTCCACCATTCTGATCAGAGTCCAATCGGACTCCTAGGTCTCCTAGGACTGTCCTAGGACTCCAATCGGACAAGTGGACAGGACTCATTATAGGAGAATCCCCCAAATTTTCCACTCTGAGTCCGATGTCAGGCCCTAAAAGTC
>JABCKO010023956.1:0-12439 GCA_018855915.1 Tephrocybe sp. NHM501043
ATAATAAAACTGGTCAACGGTGGGGCACATCATGGTACTTTCAAGCACCCTAAGTTCCCGTCGATCGTCGTCCGTAAGCAAGCTGCGCCTCGTGAGTTTAAAGGCTTCGATTAAATACTTGATGATCAAATCCTTAAACCTTCGGCCATTCCGTAGACGAGTTATAACGTAGTCTTTGGATAGTCTATCACGCTTGACCTGATACAGAACAGCGGAACACGCAAATTTCCATCGCGCCTGGGCTCTGCTCTTCTCGAAATCATCTCGAGTATACCTGAAACGGACGAGAGGAGCTGGTGTACGTGAAAATTGTAAGCCTCCATAACAATTGCCTCCAAGAACAAGAATAAAGCAGGACGGATAGTCCCATACCACGCATGCCACGCGCTCGGGTACCCAAACTTCGACTTGAGGCAGCTGCTACGACGATCATCGACCTTTGAGCCCAACAACGGTTTAGGTTCTCCTGAGAAATCAAGGGAATACCAGTCGCCTGTAATGGTTCCAGAAGACGTGTCGAGCACACCGGTGCACCGTATCCAATACCCATCGTTAAACGCCATTACCACGTCAACGAGATGTTTGCGCTTTGAATCCTCGTCGACAGTCATAAGACGTCCAATTAATTCTATATAGCTGTTCGCTGTGCCAGCTATCATCCCATTCTCGCCTACTTCGTCTGCTAGATTAAGGCGGAAGAGACCTTCATGAGGTGTTAAAGACCCCTCTCTTAGCCACATGGCATAGCCTGCCCAGGAAGCTTGAAGAATATGTGGGCCTTCGTCAACTTGCTCGGTGGGAATGAAATGTACTAGGGTTGGATAGCTTAGAGGGTCCTGAGGACCAAACTTGAGGATATCGAGAGAAATATCGACGGGACAGGTGATTACGTCGTCGTCCTCACCGGGTTCACTGGGTAGTTTTTCCCAAACGGGAACGAAAATATAGCCAGAAACAACCCAGGGAATAAACCCGTATGAAGATTTGAACTGAGACTCAGTCAGAAAATGATATCTTCCGTGACGTGGAGTATTCGTACTCACCATGCCATACGCATAGTTTTCAAATTGATGTTCTGGGTTAATGTGCATCTGTCGGAATATCGCTGCGAGGGAGCAAGGTTTATAAATGAATAAGGAAAATGCAGAGAAAGCATACCAGAAAGATCTTGCAATCGAGTGTCAAAGGAAGAAAATACATATACGAGAGACTCATACGACGCTTCAAACTCGTCGATATGAAGAATTTGAGTCCGCCCCAGTTGCACTGCCTTGACGAAACGTATACGCAAGAGATAAATGAGAGGGTAGATATACTGTGTCAGTAGGAAGGATGAGAACACGCACTCTCTCGATATGGCCGGGGCCTGTTAGGAGTGACACAGTTGCGGTCAAGTCGATTGTATACGAAATCTTCTCTCGGTTCTTCTGATGTCTCCTTTCTTCATCGGCGACAAATTCATCTCGCAACTTCGCAAGCTCTGGTACTATTATCATCCCATCAGGAACCATCTTTGTAGAACGAAGCAGGGGCTTAAGTCGGTATAACTTCGGTTTCTGAAGGTGAGAATAGAGCGCCCTAAGGTTATCTGGCCGGATTTTTTCACGTAACTTGTAGATTTTGTGGAGCACGCGATATATCTTTGTGGAATAATTTGATATACTTGAGTGCCACCCTTGATACTTTATTGTTAGTACGCCACGACATCAGCATTGAAAGTCGTACCTTGTAGAAAAGACCAACCTTATCTGTGATCTCCGAAGCATTCATCGCTCAGGACAATCCTCTTTATTGGCAAATGCCAGGAGAAGAGCATCACAAAATTCGTCTTCGTTGAACATCCGCTGGAGCTCTTCCCGTGCCTCAGCGATTGATCACAATCATTAGAAACAACGACAAAGATAATTCCCTGGGCGCCTTGGAATTCTAAGAGATGGCTCTGAGTTAGAGAACTCATCCAAGGTGATACGATGTGGATTCAGGCTGAACGCTTTCAGAGGGCATAGATCCTGCCCTGCTCCCCGACATCTCACCCAGTGAAAGATATATCCTTGTATTCGACGGCTCGACGTTGAAGCCTAGTGCGATATCAGAATCTGGACCACTATAGTTTGAGGTAGCTGACACACCGACGGTAGGAATGGTGGTAATGATTCTTCTACCTTCAACTTGTACGAAATATTCATTTTACCAGCAGCATCAAGACCAATTTGGTTTGTCAAGATTAAGACCAGCCTTGGAAAGACGAGTGAAGCGTTATTACCATGAGTATTTCTATTTAGAATATGGGATAGTCAGTGGTTCTAAGGATCCAGAGCGACGATTTAAATACACCTACGAAGTTCCTGCTGGCCAGAAAGGCTGGAAAGGCTAGAAAGTAGATGTGACATGGTGTGACCCATCATTGTAATGATAAGTAAGAATGATGACGAAAGTCGGTAAAAGCGGTCGGTCGATCGAGTCAGATGTGCTTTGCGGAAGAACTCATGCAACCACTGATACAAAACAACATAAGGGTCACACCGATATTATATAAAACACCAGTTCGTTATAGATTAGAAAAAAGCGTCGGTTCATTGTGGCTGTATCTACAAGTCAATTGGATACAAACCAGGCTGAGATCACCGGACAGGTAGCCGCCGGTATAGGCAACGCGTGAAATAAACCAGCCCGCACAGGTCGCTGCGGCTAGGATGGGGAAATCTGTCGCTGTCAAAAGAGGCGAGACAGATACGAGAGGAAGATTCTCCAACGTGTTTTGATGGGCACCTAGAGTAAGAGTAAGTATTCAACTCTGTATCCCGTTTTAAGGAAGTGTCGCTAACGTTGAGCACAATTGAATATCAGGGCATTCCTGAGCGCTTCAACTTCGGGCGTTTCGGCGTACACATCGCCTGCAGCTCAATGAGATGAAAGATGCTCACATTGTGGATACAGAATGTTGGATCGCAGCCTCCAAATGCTGACAGCGTTATTCCGTCCGAGTAGGATAAACATTGTTGAAAGTAAGGCGGAACCGACGTATTCGAAGCTAAGACAGGTTAGATGAAGGTCCGAACTAAGACCAAAGAAAGGCTTACCCGGAAGAGCGAAGTAGGAAGACATTTGGAAGAGATTGTGGAGGCTTGTTACTGGTAGACAAGTAGATAAGCGGGCTGTTATGGATGATTATCGTCAAGAACCGTTTGGCTTTTCTTAAAAGAAGAGCCATATATCCCTCCTTCGAGTCCTGTCGAAGCTGAATACTAGGCGTCAGCGCCGGCAAGTGCAACAACCTCGCATTTGCCAGCGATGTGGAGGCTTGATAGAGTTGTCGGTGGATTACAATGCAGTATCACAAATCGTTCATCATGGCCAGTGTAAAATAATCGTGGGCTCTGGTCGCGTTGATCAACTATCCTCGAGCAAATGTCCAACGAACATGATAGATGAGCGCGTCGTGTTCCCGTGATACCTTCCCTAGTGAATGCCCTCCATTCAAAGTCATTATCATTGTTGCAGCCACGAATAACCGATGACGCGTACGTGGCATGGGTTGAGGCAGAGGACATGAGAAATCATCGAAGTCGAGAATGGATGAGGATCAATACCTGTCCACAGCCACTAATTGCCTCGGAGTCCAAGCAATTTATGTTGGTGACGTAGGACACTGAGTATTTCGATTGATAATAGCAGATTAGAGAGGCACGATGGAGTATGTAGCACAATGTGACTGAAGCACGAACGCGACGTCGATTGTATTGTACTGTTCTTTGTCTAAAACTATTGCCAAATATGGCCAGACAACGCGTTCACTCAGGCAAAGCGTTTTGGAGTCTTGTCTTGGGATGCGACTCGCCACTTGGATTGAATCAAGTGAAGCAAGGAATAGAAGAGCAGAGAGGTCCTACCGGTGCCAGGGTTAGAGCCTGACAACTCGGATAATCCACAGCAAATACAGTAGGGATTAGCTTTCCTTCCGGCACTCACGATCAGGGAGACAGGCGCAGAAAATGATGAAAGAGCTTGTAAATTGCATGAGTAGCCCATAGTGCGGATGATGTATGGTATGTGTGTATCGGGATGGTTGTAGCATGTTGAGTCCTCCCAAAAATGAAACCGGAGACAAGCAAGGAAAATGGCAGAGAAGCGACTGGGGAATAAATGAGGAATAACAAAGAGAAAATGAACAAAAAAGCGGCGAAGAGAGACCCATTAAGGACGAAAGATGGTATATAAACTGTAAGTTGCAAGAATCACGAACCACAACACGAGGATCGTTCCGTCCTCCGTGCGAGTACAAGGCGCACCATATCCTCATCTCCATCGTTCGATTCCCGAACATGCATCCTCCTCGCCTCCATCCGTTCATCATACTCCCATCTCCTCACCACCCTTCGCGCAACATAGTCAAATACCTCTGCAACACCCGCGCCCGTCTTCGCCGAGGTGAAAAAAAGCTTCGGGCCCTTTGCAGGCGGAGGTGGGAACACTGGAAAGGGGTCGACGTCGTCCAGCTCGGGGGTGGGGTCGATCGTCGTCGTCGGGGTTATGGTGGTGTCGACCTCGCGCGCAGCGAAAAGGCTGGGCGTGATAGTAGCGCCGCTGCCGGAGCTTGAGCTTCCCGTTGACGATGAGGAGATGGTGGATATCCGTCGCCCGCGAGCAGCCGGTGACAATGGCAGTGAGGATGAGGAAGATGGGGACGACCAGGGCTCGGGGGAACTCCGAGCGGACTGGTAGACGTCGAAGAAGGAGGAGGATGGCGTATGGTAGACGGTAAGCGTCGTGTGCGTGGTGGTCATCGTGCCACCGTAGAAATGTGATGATGATCGGGAGCGTGACTTCGAAAGGTGATGTTTGGATGAAGGAGACGCTGGCGGGTGCAAGGTCGAGCTTGAAGCGATCGCGATTGAGTTTGACCTGGGAGGAAGTGACTGGCACGGAGTCGTAGGCAATCCCACTGTCTCCACAGGCCGGATGGACGGGTATGACAACGCTAGAGGGTCCATTTCCGGCTCCTCTTGAAGTTCGAGAGGCATAGGTTCGGGAGATTGTGACGGTGGTACAAGTTCCGCCAAGAACTTCTTCACCTCTTGCTCCGTGACACGCTCGGGCCCACCAGTCATATCCATTTTGTTCCCCACGACCACACAGCAAAAATCCTCCATCTCATCATCGGCCAAAGGCGCATGCTCACGGAACTCGGCCCACCACCTGGTCAGCGCGGTCATTGAAGCCGGCGAATTCACATCAAACATGAGCAGCACGGCATCTGCACCTCTGAAGAAGGCCGTAGAGAGGCTTGAGAATCGCTCCTGGCCAGCCGTGTCCTATCCAAATTGTAGGTAAGCTCGGGGATCCAAGGAACTGTCGTAACTCACCCAAATTTGAAGTACTATCGCCTTTGACGGATTACTTGGATGAGGCAAGGTCTTTGCAATAAAATCTGCGCCAATAGTGGCCCTATAGCCGTTGGAAAATTGGCCTGAGATGTACTGGGCAAAATTCAACATACTCAACGTCACATGAAATTCGCGTCACTCACCTGGCCCCGAAGGCTCGTTTTACCGACGCCTGAAGCACCGATGACTACAAGCTTAACTGTTGGCATCGTGCTTACCGTCGTGGTCGTCGTCCTGCATGGATGTCAGTGACAAACCCGGATACAGTTCATCAAAATTGATCACGTTAGAGGCATATATATACAACTTGACAGCAACGAGTGAACACATTCAAGCTGAGTATCGATGTTCGATTTTTGCACTCTCTGTCGGACAATCCTGCTTCTGATAGTGAATATCGTGCCAGTGGCATTGAAGAGAAATCGACAATCTTTCTAAATTCTAATTGTAGAGTCTGGAACTTTTTTGACATGGATCTTGTGATAAGATAAGTAGGTGCCTGATTTTTGGCTTGTTCAAGTGAACTTTCTCAGTCTCCGACCGCCAGCGGCGAGTCTTGGATGCTCTTCGGCGTGATATAGTACTGCACTCTTACTGACATTAGAATAGGTGAAAAGGCACAGTGCTTAAGGCCTCACGTCTAGTAAGGTTGCAACATTGAGCTCTCCCTGGACCTCTTCGCGGAGCCTTGAAGAAATATAAATCAGCTTTGTAGGTATAGAGAGGTCATGTCCGATCGTTCGACAGGAATATCTAGCCCTACAATCTAATGAAGGATTCGAGAAGGATTAGTTTGCAGAAATCCACGCCAAGGCTTCAGGAAGTTGGTCTGCGGCAAGGGACACAGACCCAGATTTAAAAGGGCCGAACAAACTTTGCAAGTTTCAACAACAAAATGGGATCTCCATTAACTTGGGCCGATAATCGTTGGTCATTCTGTCGAATTGACCGCTTTCCTTGCATCCATCAGATCGACGATAAGCACATAATTGCCTCTGCAATATGTCATCTCCAGGAACTGCACAGAGGACGGGACACCAGCCTGCAAAGACTACACAGGGTGATGACACTAGAGGTCAAAAGGATCTTACCGCTCAGCCTGATAGTTCTACAACTGATACCTTTTTCGTAGGCACTGCAGACCAAGGAGTAGTACCGTCACCCACAACGCGCCTCGTTAGCACTTTTGTGTCCGACCTCACATCAAAGCCTGGGACTAAGGGAGCCTCGATCCATCATCAAACCTTTCAAAACGCGATGCAAGGTTTCGCTGAATCAGCTCAAATCGGTCTCGACGTTTTGACGGAGATTGCATCGATTCATCCTTTTATTGCTGGTGCGTACATCTTCGACTTTAGGATCTGCGCTGAATAGGCTACTCCAGCTCCTGTCATGGCCTTCAAACTAGTCGTCATTCTTGACTTAAAGCGTAGAGAGAACAATGCAAAGGTCCTGGCCGTCAAAGTCCAGATGCAGAGCATGATGTCGGTCTTATTCCAGTGAGTATCACACCATCAAATACCTTCGCCTCTAACATGCTGTTCCTTAGGCTTCGAGATGTCAAAGATCCAGAATCACTTGGTCCGGATGGACTCACTCTCCCTGGACGACTTCAGGCGCTTATGGACGACATCGCGACAAACATCAAGGAGTGTGCCTCGGCCTGTGACTTATACATGAAGAAGAGCCTCATTCGTTCGTGTTGATGGTTTGTTATTATTCGAGACATTCTGCTAACCGTCGACCAGGCAAATACCTCAAATCCTTCATATACGAAGCACGCTTGGCCGACTACGCGACACAATTTTCCGAGTACGAAAGTGAAATACAGCGGGCGCTCACCACCCATACCGCCCTGGGCGTTGATGCAGCGAACGAAAAACTGGATGAGCAGGCTGCTCGACTCCATGACATGCAATCTCAAATGAAGCAACTGTTGCTCCGCCTAGACACACCACAGGAGAAGGAGATTCGTGATATGATCGGCCTCGGAGGAGGAGCTATGGCCTGCATTACTGATAACCAGATGCTTCGGACCCTCATTGACAAGTCAGGCGAGGACATTTCCAACCTGGCAGGTCGTCTGGAAATCGATCTGGGCGACATGAGACAGAGCCTTCTTAAGGAACTCGCTGAGGATGTGGATACTGCACTAAAGCGGAATTTGGCGCTCTTCGAAGGAAAACTTGATATCCAGAAACGTGAGATTGAGGATACCATCACTCGACAAGGTGACCGAATCATCGCGTACCTGTCTGGTGGTCACGAACGAATCATCGATCCTGTAAGTTGCTAAAGCTTTTGATAATACTCTTCGCTTACCATGGTGCCGCAGCAAATCCGTGAGATATGGAAGGAGATGGTGTGTATCTCAACATTTGTTGTATTCGGCTTGTATATGACCGTCACGTCACAGGGATGGAAGAGCACCGTCAAAGCCCGACATTTCGTTTTGGCTCTTCGGGATTACTTCCTGAATGGGAAAGGGACGAATGCAAACTCGGCGTCACCAGGCCTGTTGTCATCTCCCCCCATTCTCTCACCACCGGTTACCTCCCCTTTCGAACAGTCTGATTATGATTTTACAAACTCTCAACATTGCAGTAACGATGAATGGGCGCAGACTTACGTTAACGTCTCGTACTTGCAAGCGATCTCAGAGTCCATAGATGACGACGGTTCGGGATTTATAAATATTCAGGAGATCAACGCCTTCACTACCATGCGGCCGAAAGGATGGTCGTAAGTACTTGTCGATCCCTCAGCATCACATTAACTTTCTCTTGCTGCAGGCTGCTTCAATGGCTGGCGTATTGGGCGGAAGGTATGATCCTCAATCTTGACATCGCCGCGTTCTTACAATGAAGTATTCAAGGGTGGCACTCAAGTATATCAATCTATTCCACGAAGATTTATCGCGTACTCCGCAAGATATACAAATTACGTCAAAAAGTCCGACCAGATAACTTGAGGGCACTCGATGCTCACCTGGACAAGTTGAAGCTCTATCGGCTCGAACTCTTACTTCGTTCAACGAAGAGTGTCCCTGATGGGACAATAATATTGCCAGAGCTTGCAAAGCTCCGGGATGAATTTGTCGCTCAGGAAGAAAAGAAATTTCAGGAGAATTTAGAGAAGATTTCGTATACAATTGACTCAATCGCAACCGTGTCTCTTTTGACAGGTCCTGGTCGTATCGAGAGAGTGCGCGTTCTCTTCTTCTACGACTGCAGCGACTAACCCTGCCGACATAGTATATCTACCCTCTCCTTTATCTATTGCTTACACATTACGTCAAGGCGGTTCAATTGGGGCGCACCCACATTCTGCATACCGACGAGTTTGAAGCGTCGTATGAGTCTCTCGTATATGTCTTTTCTTCCTTTGACACTCGATTGCAAGATCTTTCCGGTATGCTTTCTCTGCATTTTCCTTATTCATTCGTAAACCTTGCTCCCTCGCAGCGATATTCCGACAGATGCACATTAACCCAGAACATCAATTTGAAAACTATGCGTATGGCATGGTGAGTACGAATACTCCACGTCACGGAAGATATCATTTTCTGACTGAGTCTCAGTTCAAATCTTCATACGGGTTTATTCCCTGGGTTGTTTCTGGCCATAGTTTCGTTCCCGTTTGGGAAAAACTACCCAGTGAACCCGGTGAGGACGACGACGTAATCACCTGCCCGGACGATATTTCTCTCGATATCCTCAAGTTTGGTCCTCAGGACCCTCTCAGCTATCCAACCCTCATACCTTTCACTCCCACAGAGCAAGTTGACGATGGCCCACGTATTCTCCAAGGTTCCTGGGCAGGCTATACCATGTGGCTAAGAGAGAGAACTCTGACACCTCATGAAGGTCTCTTCCGCCTTAATCTAGCAGACGAAGTAGGCGAGAATGGGATGATATCTGGCACAGCGAATGGCTATATGGGCCCACTAGAATTAACGGGGTGTCTTACGACTGTCGACGAGGATTCAAAGCGCAAACATCTCGTTGACGTGGTAATGGCGTATAACGATGGGTATTGGATACGGTGCACCGGTGTGCTCGACACGTCTTCTGGAACCATTACAGGCGACTGGTATTCCCTTGATTTCTCAGGAGAACCTAAACCGTTGTTGGGCTCAAAGGTCGATGATCGTCGTGATGGAGGCTTCCAATTTTCACGTACACCAGCTCCTCTCGTTCGTTTCAGGTACACTCAAGATGAGTTCGAGGACAGTAGGGCACAGGCACGATGGAAATTTGCGTGTTCCGCTGTTCTGTATCAGGTCCAGCGTGATAGATTGTCCAAAGACTATGTTATAAGTCATTTACGGAATGGCCGAAGGTTTAAGGAACTGGTCATCAAACGAGTTATCGAAGCCTCTGGATCTACGAGGCGCAGCCTGTTTACGGACGACGAGCGTCAGGAGCTTAGGGAACTTGAGAGTACTGTGTGCCCCACGGTCGATCAGCTTTATTATTCGATCGCTCGATATGTCTTCGAACGGCTAACGTATCACTTGTAAGTTAGATATCACCAACCCAAATTCCAACCCAATAACTAACTATACCTCTCTCCTTAGCGGTGTCATCTGCGATGGGCCAGAATGCGGGCGGAAGATTCTTCAATCTCGCCTGTTATGCATCGTTTGCATCGACCAGACCCTTACCAATAGCCTTGACTTCTGTGTAGAGTGCCAAGACGTTGAACTACCGCACCATGCCAGTCACAACTCCTCTCACAGCCTTCTCCGTGGTGATCGTTTCCTACATGATTGTGAAAGAGCATGGATGATACCTGCAGCCCGAACTTTATCAGAAAGAGTCAAGAATACTTTCCAAGAACGAGCACTCGCTTCCAGTGACAATAAAAATGACCTCAAGGAACACGATGGGCGCGAACGGGATTGCTCCAGCAATGAAAATATCACATGTGTCTTCTGCAAAAACGACATCTCTCTTCCATGTTGGGTCTGTTTAGAGTGTCGTAAGCTTGTTTACGTCTTCCGTAGATATCTTTCTACTGACATTTTGCACCTTCCAATAGCCGGGGACTCGTTTGTCTGCGATAATTGTGATAAGAAGCATCAACTTCCGCCTCTCCCCGAGAAGATGGTCACCACTCCAGCATCCATGATCCACGCAATGCTACGTATCAAGGACGACAAACCTGTGGAAATTCCAGATGATGATCAGCTTGTGCGAGTGGAGAAAAGGCTTACTGGCGTCAAGACAAATGTAGAGGAAAGGTTGGACAACCTCGAAAAGCATCTAATCACCCGCACTGCGGCATTAGAAAGTATCTTGACCTCTCATCTCCAATCAGGTTCCACAGCGAACATTCAGAACGAATCCGAACAAGAGCATTCCCCAGGTTTCATCGAGAGGCGTCTCGAGGCCTTAGAAGCTAGATTTACTTCACTCGAGAAGCTGCTTCATGACTTCCTGAACAGGGCAACTTCGACGACAGCATAGGACCAATGTAGGATTAAGGGCTCTTTGTCGCTAGTGAGAGAGACAGATTTATTATTTTTTTGAAGAGAAAAATACGTATGTTTCAAGCAGCAATTTCTCCTTAGCCGGTTTGAAGTCAGCCTTTAAACACAGTTTTGTGAGTTCCCCGCATTTGTGGTCGTGATCCCGTGATATTCAGGTGACCAAGAGAGTACTTTCAACGAGTCCTAAGTCAACCTTCCACTTTGACTCACCACACCAGCTTTCCCCTTCAATATTAATCCAAACTCGAGCTGATGCTTATCATGGTATTAATAATTTCATTGTGGCTTTGTAATTGTGATGTTAATCATCACGATATTAGAAATAAGGGTGACATTCTGTTCAAACCCCCTTCTTCCTGCCAACATCCGTTCAGGTCAACCTTTGATGTTGATACCTTAGCCTACTCGGGACATGACAGAAGAAACCCCTTCGTTGCAACAAGATGGATGATGGTATCCTTTGAAAGGAGGTCAAGGCTACTCGCGAGATGCTATGGGAGAAAGTGTGCATGTTGCCTGAGTACGCATTTCCGGTGCTCAGGTTAGTGCACCCTATACCTTGTGATTATCCTGACCGAGCTGTATCTTAGTCACTTCTTAATTGCTGAATCATAGCATGGTCGTCGTGAACGTTATATCTGTTGGCCATATATAAACGAAAGCGCTAGCTGCAGCGAGTCTTGGTACGATGACCGCAGGCGTTACTGGGTTCAATATGCATCATGGGCTGCTCAGTGGGCTGGAGACTGTCCTCCCAGCTGCGTCGAAACCTCAACTGGTTGGCTTATGGACGCAACGCATGGGTCTGTCGTTCCCTCTACTCCCTAACACCTGCTCTGTTCTCGGCCGACCAATCTGGTGCCCCAGCTCTCATAATGGCCTGCTCACTCGTAGTACGTGTGTGAACCGCTCCTGTATGTGAATCTCATGTTGATGGTTTCTGCAAGCCAATGTGCGGCACCTGGCTCAATGTAGAACCGATATGGCTTTCAAGCAAGACCTAGATGTGGCTAGCTTGGCGGCACTCGACTTGCGCTGTATGACTTTTGTTTACCAGGTTTCTACACCCGTTTTATCCCATTCAACCATACCTACTAATTCGTTTCGAAAGCGGAGGCATTCCACATCATCAGTCGGTGACTGTGCCTCTGTTTTTTCTGTGAATCTGGCTAAAAGTGATGTATAGCCGTTACTTCCAATCACAAAGTGAGTTCTTCAGAACACTTAGTGACTCATAATGACCTTTACCAAGGATTATTCCATGTGCAAACACAAAGAATATTTTTTTGTAGCACCGATCAACGCGCTGGGCGATTCAACGCATACTTCTTACTCAGTAAGCTCCAATCACTGTTTAGTTACCTAGGGCAAGATAAAGAAATCCATTCCAGGCCTTCCGTTGGGGCTTCTGCTCGCGTTCAAACTTGACATGGGCCTATTGTTGACATGCAACTGCTTCTTTGGTCTGGTTCTCTGATTGGAAGGAGGAGGCTCGGCAAGTGGTAGAGCGCAACGACCGCGAAGGGCGAAGGGCGACGAGGGCCTCAGCATATGATTGCCA
>JABCKO010023957.1:0-13721 GCA_018855915.1 Tephrocybe sp. NHM501043
TCAGACAGCGACGAAAACAGGCAACCTGAAAATGCACACAAATAGAAAGGTGATCGACATGATAACACAATCCTTGAAAGTTGTCAGTGGGGCGACCCTGAAACCGTTCGAACTTGTTTTGACCCGTAACAAATTTGAACGCCTTCATAGATTGGTGAGAACCTGGTCAGTGTGTGTCAAGTGTACCGCCCGCTCAGACATTATCATTGAAAGCCCTGGATAACTAAGTATACAGATTGCGAGGAGTGCGGAGAAAAGAAAGGTGTGGCGAGGTCCTATCAATCACATCGTCGTATCAATGATACAGCGGCATTAGTGTGGTTATTTTTGGACGCCGAATTCCAATTTTGAAGCACCAGGTCAATCATATCCCTGTTTTATGTCCAAATCTTTCAGGGAGGAATCTTTCTGTGTTCATCCGAAGTCAATCCATGGATAATCTTTTTCCACAGACGAATTGGCGTGAGATGACTCGTTGCGTCCTTCGTGTCCCATACGTATAAAAGCCTGGCCTTGGAACTGCGTATTTCAGCAGCTGGTCTCTCATCCCAACTTTACGTGCATCTTTCCTGGGCCGGTCCCTTCGTAACGACACTACCAACCACTACCTTTTCAGTCCTCCCCTTCATCTTCTATGCATTTCTCCATTGCCTTGTTGCTTGCTTCGTGCACTGCTTTTCTTCCCACTTATGCTATCCCCCTCGTCAGCCCATTCTTTCATTTTGAAGGCAGTTACCGGCAGTTAATATTTATTTTTGTAGGCCAACCAAGGCGGTTCTCTTGTGGACCGAACAAAACCATCTACAATTCAAGCTAGAGAGTTCTATTCGACGGAAGTAGTGAAGCGAACACTCAGTGAGTGGCATCGAAATTGGTGTCATTTATTTTGCGTCTAAAATATCTTCACTAGCCCTTGAGCAACACACAACGTGCCAAAAGAAGCTCAAAGTAAAGAGGAGTTTAGCTCGTATGTGATCTAAATTCTCTTCGCATCGATGGTCTCCTTACGCGTACTTGTTAGGCCGGGATTCATCTAGCCCGACGTATTGGAAAGCCGTCGTCGATCTCGGCCACGCCTGCGACGCACACCAGATCTCTTGGGTCCTACTGGGTGGTACCGCCTGTGCATCCCTAGGAGGTCCTCGTACAACCCAAGACATCAACATCGTGGCACATAGTGCTACTGCTCCAGGGACAGAGATTGCCACGTTGCAGAAGGCCTTGCCTGGCTGTCTCATTTCCAAGACAGACCAGTACAGATGCCCCAAGGTCACTATGGATGGGATCGAAGTGGACATATTCGACCCTGTCGTGTGGCCCGAGCACAATTACATGAAGTTCCTCAGCAACCCATATTTGGTGCACGCACCTGGAATGACTTCGCAGATCAAGGTGCCTCATCCCTCAGAACTGTTGGCGGAGAAGATCAAGATGGCTGCGGACCGCGCGAATAGTAAGAAGGGACCTAACGACAAGATTGATGTGGCATTTCTTACCGAGTGTGTTCAGGAAATGAGTTAAAAGTAGTTGGTAGCACATCCTAAACCAGATATGGATATAGCTTCGTCTGCTGCCTAAAAATCGCCGACTTCTTCACTACCTTTGTCAAGAGTTCAGGTTGAGTTTTGAGCAGCTGTGACGTTGGCGGACACTCTTTTACTTACCGCTCGCTCAACAGTACCATCGCTTGAGATGTACATCGTAACCAGTGATGAGAGTATAGTATGCTTAGCACTGTTTTTGGAAGCGGCCCATAGGGGCGCGCTCACTAAAAGAGAGGGTGGCGCAGCACAGAATAGGTACGAGACTAACATTATACAAGTTCTGTTGCTTTTAAGTCGCGCGAACTATTATGTAAGTAAATATGGAGTATGTTTACCCCCCCCCCCCCCCCTCCCCCCCTCGGCAAGAAGGAGAGAATGAGTTAAGGAGGATTTGTTCATTCCCAAACATCGAGGGCCTCGGTGTTGACTAAGTTGCGGTGCGGCCACCAGAGATCGTCCTGAGGGCCCTAACCACGCCATCTGACAAGATATTGTTTCCCTCTGCCACGGCGGCGTTTGTCGATTCTTTTATCAATGAAAAATTCCTCCTCTCCCAGTTCATTAATGACAGGCAGGGGCGCTGTCGAGATGCGAGATGGAAAAAGGTCGTCGTCACTCTCGATGTAAGGTTTGAGGAGTGCAGCGTGAAATGTGTGGTGTATTGTCATTTCATCGGGGAGTGCGAGGGTATACGTTGATGATTCCGGGAATGTGTGCGAGACCTCATAAGGCCCATCGTATCTAGGCATGAACTTTGCAGCTTGGCCATTGAAGAGTTGTTTTTCCCCTCAATAGATCAAACTAATAGCACTACCAGTAGACCATCTCCCTAAGCTACTGCTCCATACAAAGCACACCATGGCTAATCTTGCCAGCACTAGCATATCTTGTTGCCTGAATATCCACCTCACTGCTACCATTCTCCAAATCCTCTGCCATGTCCATCTCTTAGCTATCCCTTGCCATATTGCCCTATCTGGACTCAAAAAGTCTTCACAACACCAGAGCTGAGGAAAGACTTGCTCACTCACAGTACAGGTAGAAAGGGATTTTGGAGGGCCATAGAGGAGAAGAAGAAGCAGATATGGCTGGAGGAAGGTGCAGTTAGTGGGCAGGAGTAGCATGGTGAGAAGGAGAAGGAGGGAAATGCTAAAGAAATTGGAGATGAGATAGATGTTGGCCTACTACAACCAGAGTATGGGGCATGTTCTGGCTACTGGCACTACTTTTCTCACTGCCAGGAGTTCCCCAGTGCTACTAACAAGGAACAGAGAGTGTGTCAACATGGCACTCTCACAGATGCACCCTACAGGCTCCATGCATGCCCTACTCCAGGTCTTTGGCTGGTCTTGATTTCTCCCCAGGAATCAACTGGCCTGATCTGCATGACATTGTTGATAGACTTTGTATACATCTTCTCTGGGTATAATGGCACATTTCTCAAGCAGTATCTAGGGCACCTGAAGAATGTCAGATTTAGGTGTGTTATTTCTCTTACTTGCAAGTTATATATCTGTGTATTAAGGAAGTATACAGCACATAATATGATGGTTTTGTGTATGAGTACAGAAGCACAGAATAGATCATCTTCACTGAAAACCCTGATATGAAGTGTATGGGCAAGGAATTGAAGATCTTAGGGTTTTGACAATGGTCATCGATTTTACCAGCTAGCATCTCTAGTACAAGGTATTATTGTATTTATGAGATTCAGTATATTTTCTTTTGAATTAGTGCCACCAGCAAAAAATTGGCACCTCTTTGAATTAATAGCACTGCCAAAAATTTGACACCTTCAATTTGGAGGCCAACAATATCAAATTAGAACCCTGTGGGAACACTAAAGTAACTCAAAGTGTTCTGAAATAGTGTCAGATCTGTCTCCCAATCCTCTCCTAAAAAAGATTTGGGTGAAGGCATTTTCATCACCAAAACCCTGCTCTACCCAATCAGGTGCTATCCAGGTTATGTCCTCCTTTCTCTATACTAATCATATTAGACAACAATGAGACTCTAGTCCTCACAGAAAGGCAGCACAATTTGCAAGGTAGAGCTTATAGGGCTGGCCCTTGGATTGCAACTACTGACATCCCTGAACAGGAATTTGTATACTAATGCTGGCACAGTTTTAGGATTGGACAGCCAGGCATCAATTCTAGCACTCAGCAACTGATGTCCCTACCCAGCCCACTACCTCATCAACCTCATCATTACAGCAGCCAAAAAGCTACATACTAAGCATGATCAAAAGATCAGAGCATCAGACAGGAAGAAGGCTCTGAAACAAGGCATGGCCTGGAACTGACTGCACCTACAATGTTCTAGACCTCAGGTTGGTTTAGATACCTGGGCATCTTGGTTTCTCTCTCAAGGAGAGGGCAGACAAGCCAGCCAAGGAGACAGGTCCAGGCTCCTCAAACACTACTCCAGACCTCCCTGTCTTCCTACATTTCAAACCTCTCTCCAACAGTGTCTTGGTCCTGAGGTGCCACCACCTTGACCAAGATAGCCATAGCTTGGAAGAGTTGCTGGAAGTGATCCCCCAGATTCTGCACTATAAATGTCATTAATTGTATGCTTTCCTTGAAGGCCATCCTCCATCTCATAGAGGGGTTGGACAGGTATTGCCTTGATTATTGCCTAATTATGCACCAGCCACTCCTCTCTTAATTACTACCTTTTCTGCTTTTGCTGCTTTAAGACCCTGACATGCCTGCACTACCACAGTATCTCAATTGAATCCACCTACTACTACTTTCTCAAATACCTGCACTACTGCTGGGAATATCAGGTCCACATCTGCAGGAGACTTTAACACAAAGTTGAGTCCCTCTCATTTCTGCTCACTGATCCCAAAGCAATGTTTCCCCTCTTTAGGTTTATCTATGCCACAAAACACCTCAATATGCAATCCAAGTCAGTCTGCATCTTCTCCTGCAACCTCAACTTCTGAACCCTTACCTCACCCACCTTTGCTCACTCTATCCACACCTATAATATCTCTCCTCTAATCACATCTCAACTCAGCACTTGTTTGCCACCCCTAGTGTCTACTAATTAATATTCTCATTTCTAGCCTGGTAGGGTATGCAAATATACTTGCTTTACCCCTACACTTGCTCAGTGAGCCTTTTGTTGTAACTACTCCATTTCTTGGGCTGCTCCAGCTTTTCACTTCTTGTTTTATTATGGTATTCTAGGGGAGGGTAATTTAAAATGGTGTGGATATACCAGCATGTTCATTCTCCATGTAGTGGGGGGACATAACATTTCATTGCTCATATAGTTAGAATACATGTACTGCCCTCTGTAGCTACAGTGTAAAATTAATGCAAGGTGCTAGATGCATTTTAACTAATCAAAAAAACAGATACATGTGTCAAGTTCATCTGCATGAGCAAAGTCCCCATAAAGTTCCAGTGTTTTTAGCTGTTTCCACATCAGGTTATCAAGATCAAGGATATTCAATAAAGTTGTAGGAAGATACATCACTAGCATGAGGTGTTGTAGAGAGGGAAATTATAAATTCCAGAGGAAAAGGTACATGTCAGCATATGAGCTGATGTACAGACATTGCAAATATGGTATTGAGATTGATTTTAATGGTCCAGGATCAGTGTAGGGAATTACTAAACTTGCCAATGAGGGTGAGTAAATAGTTTTTATTGTCAGGCTATGTAGCTGACAGAAGTTGTGGAAAATGTATACACAATTGTCACTCAGAGTGTCACAATCTATCTCCAACACATAGAGGTTCTGAAGGAGGGAAGGTGTCATAGGCAACTACAATGCTATAAGTTATTGAGGGTGACTGCTCCAGACTAGATGCTGCAAATTCTTTAGGGCCTCTGTTGGAAGTCAAACCCTAGAGGATGTTGTTGCATCAAAGAGTAATTCCTCATGAGGTAGGCAAAGCTTGAGCTTGTCCCAACAATCAGATTCCAAGATCTACCTTCCAAGGACTATGAGACAGTGCCCCAATTCATGAAATCCTTTGTCAAGCTCCTATATTTTTCCAAAATGATCAAACATAGCAGTGACACAGATAGAGGTATGGACATCTATTCCACACAGTCTTCCTTACAGATCTCTATTTGGACAATATGGGCATGAGCACTTGTGACCAACCCCAATGATAATCTCATTTGGCCTGGATATCTGATCCCTTGAATTGTAATAGGAATCCTTGGAACCCAATGAGATATCTACATCCATTTTAACATGCTTTCTGTTCTCCAAAGAGTAGATGTTTTGCAAAAACTGAGATTCTGGTACTAGGGTTGAAGGTCCTGTATTTGTGGTGCTATTGAAATGTGGTGCAGCTGTGATCCTCTCTAGGACACTGGATGCAATAAGTAGAAGACTGGTCTGAGTTGACATCTGAAGGAACATATGTTAGGAAACAGAGATGACTATGACTACTAGACTCACTCCTGTTTACTTGTCTTTGCAACTGCATCCATGGTGTATTAATCATATATTAGCAAAAAATATAAGGTCACCATGCCCATACCAACAGGACCAGTCCATCCATCTGAATCAAGGGAGTACTCTGTTGTTGAATGCTATTTCATTATAACCAATGTCCCTTATACTACCATTCAACAAATTTGGATCAAGGTGTTCATTGGACATCATTTGGAAGGTCTATGTAACTAACAAGCCAAAATACCTGCCAAAATGGTATCCATGCCTTAGTTTATTGTTCACTGCTATCTGTTTGGATACATACCAAGTAGGATCAGCCACAGCTTGGGCATTTTGGATAGAGTCTTAGCTAGGATGAGATGTCTCTTCAAGCTTCTCATTCTCCTTGCTTATCTTCCACATATCCAACAAAAGCTTCCCCCTAACTGGAACTTCTTCAAGGCCTCACTAGCCCTCCCAGACACTGATATCAACTTCTTGGAAATTCAATCTTGCACTCTCCTCCCTCTGCCTGCCTCTCCTTGCAACACCCCTGCTCCACACATGTCCCTTCAAAGTAACCACATTTAGCATGAGCTACAGCTCCCCAAGCTTACTTGCTTTCCTCTAAATTCAGGCTTTATATCCAATGCACCCCATCTGTGCATCACCCATTATGTGGATATTTTCTGAAATCTGTCACCTCCTCTCTGCCATGTTTGGAATGTTCCATCTACCACAAATCCAAGTGCTCACCAAGTGCTCACCAAGTGCTCACTACAGTCCACAGATACCCATGATACCACCTGTGTTTATGTTCTGGAGGAATTAGAATATCAGAGGGTGATGCTTCACCATGAGACATGAAGTCTCTCTAGAGAATTGAAACAGCCTGTAAGAGAAAGCAGTTGTTATTTATTCAATAACCTATGCTATATTTGCCCTAATTTGTGTGTATTTTGCCACTTCCCCTTATTCTGCCTTGGTACTGATTATTCCAGAGCAAGGTACCCACCAGCACTTGACCTCTGCCTGCCAACCCTCAACAAAGGCAAAGGCAATTTCATGAGCAAAGCCAGAGCTTAAGTGGCTTTTCCTCAACAAGTTCTGCTTATGCACAACTGGATCATATAACTGGCTAAAGGTCTAGGTACAAATAGAGTGTGAGAGGTTTTTTGTTATGAATGCCTCACTATATGCATTTAACATCTAATCTGACTCTCACCAAGCATCACTGATATTTGACTTACTCACTCTGTTACTTACTCATACTTTTATTTATTTCCTGACATATCATGCTTTTCTTAGTTACTCATCTCAGACATCCTCTAATATATAATCTAGCCTTTATTTACTTGGATCTGTCAACATTTTCCCTTTCATTATGTAGCTCAGCTTTCATCAATCATAAAACTCTATGCCTCCATACTTAAAAGGGAGGTAATATCATGAATGCCTTGCCACATGCATTTAACATCCAATCCAACTCTCACCAAACATCACTGATATTTGACTTACTCACTCTGTCATTTACTCATACTCTCATTTATTTCCTGACATATCATGCTTTTCTTAGTTACTCATCTCAGACACCCTCTAGTATATAATCCTGCTATTTCTTGTTAACATACTTCATATGATTAACTCAGTGTATTCAATTAAACCCTTGCTTAATCTTAGTCTCAGACCTTCATCCTCAGTATTCTTGCAATTGGTTCCTTACAAGTTTGATCATATTATTCAAAACACCAAACCCAGTCATGTCAACCTCCATGTACCCTGACCATCTCTACCTGCAGCAATATCATCCTCTCAACCCTACTGGCTACACTCCCCAGTCCCAGATAGCATTGACCTCACTCAGATTCACAGCACCATTGACCCAACAGCTATTCCTGACCAGTCTAACACTGGTCTGGCTATCAATCCTGGTGTACAGCCACAGCCATCAGCTAGTTCATACTTGAATGCTGTCATGCAGATTCTTGCTCAGAACCAAGCACTTCTCTAGCAACATCTTGTCAATGTGATGCAGGAGGTCACCCAGTGTCCCAATATTGTAGCTGAAATAGATTCCACTTCCAAACTCTCTTGCAGCAATACCATCAAACTCTGCAATGTGTGCCTATTTAATGGCAAGCATGGCAAAGTTATGCCCTTTCTTTCAGAAGTCAAGCAGCACATCAAGTTTTCCCCTTCATCATTTCCAGATGATCACTCAAAGGTTTTATTTGTTAGATTGAATCTGAAGGATGGAATTCTGGTGGAATGGTTCAATCATTTTGAATGTTCTAGTTCATCTCTTCTCCATAACTGGAATAATTTTGTTGCTGCTCTCGCAAGAAATTTTCAGATCCTAGCCTCATCAAAAATGCCAACAATCATCTTGACATACTCAGACAGACAGGTCTTGCTCACAACTACCTCACAGCCTTCCTAGAGGTTGCCTCACACCTTGATATGACTGAAGAAACCAAGATCTTCCACTTCATGAAAGGTCTCAAGCCTACAATCAAGGATGGCCTTGTACCCATAGTCAATTGTCCTGTCAGTCTCACAGCTTGGGAGCCTATCATCATGGCCATCAACAATAACCTCCATCAGTGTGAGCTTGAGCACTGACATAAATCCAAGGCTAGCAGCAGCAGCACATCCATTCCCAATCATTCTCATCCCACTCCTGTCACAATGTCCACTCCCTCTACCTTGTATATTCCTCCTGACACTTCTGTTGTTTCAAATGACCCCATTACAACCCCATGCATAACCATCATTCCAGAAAATTCCACAGAAACCACCACAGATGATACTGCCACAGATGTTGATGCACTTTCCTCTTCCTCTGCTATCACTCCTCATTGACATCCCTCCAAGGTCAACCACCATGTCTGCAAACACTGCCAGGGAACAGGATAATTGACATAAGCATTTTCTTCCTTCAACACATTCCCAATATAATCCATCACCATACTATTTATATATCTCATTCTGGTCTTTACTTTAGCTCTGAGTGGCCTTAGTTGCAATGAGTTCCCTTTCATATCTGCTCTCATGCCTCTCTGTTGGACTAGGCCTTAGTCTTAACAACATGCATTCTGTCACCCTGCAATCCTTGACACATTCTATGCCCAGGCATCATTGAATTCATGCCATACCTTATCTGGCAACTGGTCATCTTACCCTCTGTTTTCTGGCTCTGAACAGCCATAGTCATAATGAGTTCTTTTTTCTTGTGGTCCACCTATCTCATCATTCCCATGCTTCAATATACTTCTATTCCCATTGACACATCTATATGAACCAAGGAACTGCAGCCTTTGTTTACTTGGATCTGTCAACATTTTCCCTTTTATCATGTAGCTCAGCTTTCATCAATCATGAAACTCCATGCCTCCATTTTTAAGAGGGAGGTAATGTCATGAATGCCTCACCACATGCATTTAACATCCAACCCAACTCTCACCAAGCATCACTGATATTTGACTTACTCACTCAATCACTTACTCATAGTCTCATTTATATCCTGACATACCATGCTTTTCTTAGTTACTTATCTCAGACATCCTCTAGTATATAATCCTGCTATTTCTCATCAATGTACTTCATACAATCAACTCAGTGTATTCAATCAAACCTTTGGTCAATCTTAGTCTCGAACCCTCATCCTCAGTATTCTTGCAATCAGTTTCTTATATTTGTGGGGACATCGAGACATTTCTAAGATGGGAATGTGATGCTTGATGAGTACCAGTAAGCAAACATTGGCAATGGAATAGAATCTAGATCTTATGAACATGAAGCTAATTCGTCTTATCCATTACATAGACAGCATATGTTGTGTGCATGCATCCATGTCATGTGTTTGTTGTAGGAAAAGTAGTTGAAGATATTCCAGCAAGCCTCGTACTCGTAGAATACTTGGCGCATCAGCAACACATGCACCGTCCATCATTTAGAGTTTTTTTTTCTTTTTTTTCTGCTCTCAATTTTCTCTGTATACCAAGACAATTTACTTACTCATCCTATGCAAATTTCTATGTATTTAAGTAGGTACATTTTTGTTCTGTATCTACAGTTCAAACCATTTTTCCCCCTTCACTTTATCTGCTCAACTAAAGTAGTAACCCAATTGCAATCCCAACTTTTCCCTAAAAATGGCAAGTCATCAGCTACCTCTCTGCCTGGGAGTCGAACCCAGCTTTCGCGCGATACGTCACAGTCTGATGACAGGCGCGTGTACTAACCGATACACTAGCAAAGATCTATACATACTTGGGATCTAGTTAGACCTTTATCCATGGGCATTCAACTGAGTTTGTTGGGCAGCTCCGATAATTCGGAAAAGGATTCTGGCGTCTACCTGGCATGGACTGGAGGGTAAAGATGGCGTGCCTTCGTAAAGGGTTCCGACTTCGAGTATCTATGTAAATTGCTGTATAGAGGGCTGCACATGTCCAGGGATTCGGAAGACCTTTGGCCAAATTGGATTCTAGAACTCGACGGCAATAAATGGTAATATACTGATGAATTGTAAGCGTACGCCTATGTATGATTCATAATACCTGGACAAGGACAACATGAAACTTTGCATTCGGACCATTTCAATTCAATTCTAACAGTTCCTGCCAGCATTGTGGGTTCTTTACAGCCAACTCCTTCACCTCATCCTCTTTCAACACGTCATATTGTAGGAAATAGCACGCCCATGCTTGCATTAACAAGGCAAAAGTCCCGGACGATTTTGAGAATGCCGTCGCAATACTTTCTGCTAAAACAATAGCAGAAGGATAGGAGAAACCGGATGTTGCATCGTTCAGGGAAGAGTGAAGGGATTCGAACCCAGGAAAGCTGCGTGGGAGTAAAACTAGCTCCAGGCTTTCCATATCCTGGTATGAGTCCGGATACGCCAGCCTGCGACCCCGAGCCATGAAGTTTCGATAACCACTCATCCAGAAGCCCGCTTGGGAAGGCGGTTTTGTGAACGCTACCTCTCGCCAGCCCGATGAAACGAGGGCGGCAGTAGCTCTGTCGAGGTCATTGTCATTGAGTACGAGGTCATCTCTCTGTTGGTAATCGTCGAAACGGCACTGGAAGAAGCTAAGTCGTGCGCACCAGTGCAACCGCTGGAATCCCGTAGATACGCATAGCGTTTTCGCCCCATAGCAGTACTTCAGAGATGTCATTGTCGGATAGTACCTTGTGGACATCTGCGAGGCGACTATGCTCGGACATTTCGACCTGATTTGATTTGAACCACTGTAAAAATTTAAATACGTGTCACCATCTTTTACTCAATACTGGTGACTTGACGTGTTTCCGCGGAAACGTCAAACGAGGATCACAATTGATGCAACGAGGGTTTGAAGGGGTTTGGTGATATCCTTGATATGGTGATGCGATTGATAGGACCTCGCCACACCTTTCTTTTCTCCAGGCTCCTCGCAATCTGTATACTTATTTATCCAGGGCTTCCAATGATATTTTTTGAGCGGTACACTTGACACACACTGACCAGCGTTTTCACCAATCTATGAAGGCGTTCAAATTTGTTACGAGTCAAAACAAGTCCGAACGGTTTCAGGGTCCTGCACCGATAACTTTCAAGGATTGTCTGCTATCATTCCGATCACCTTTCTGTTTGTGTGCATTTTCAAGTTGCCTGTTTCGTTGCTATCTGATTGATCAGAAATACTATGCCACAAGGTTGGCGGGCTTTCACAATGAGGCTCATTGATTACCAGCCCAGACGCGATCAATCACATTGAGATTGTGGTCAATGGCCGTAACTCAAACTACCACCAATGAGCTTGTTTCCAGCTCCCATCCTGTTCGTCCATGCATGTTGCTGAGAAACTGAAAATCTCAAGACATTTCCGATGATATAGGTAGTCCAATTGGTGCCAGTACCCACAGGCCACATGCTACAGCGACATTAGTGTGGTTATTTTTGGACGCCGAATTTCGATTTCGAAGCACCATGTCAATCACATCCCTGTTTTAGGTCCAAATATTTCAGGCAGAAATCTTTGTGCGTTCTTCCGAAGTCAATCCTTGGCTAATCTTTTTTCTACAAGCGAATTGGCGCGAGATGGCTCATTGCGTCCATCATGTACCATACGTATAAAAGCCAGGCCTTGGAATTGTGTACTTCAGCAGCTGGTCTCTCATCCCAACTTTACGTGCATCTTTCCTGGGCCGGTCCCTTTGTAGCGACACTCACTACCAACCACTACCTTTTCAGTCCTTCCCTTCATCTTCTATGCATTTCTCCATTGCCTTGTTGCTTGCTTCGTGCACTGCTTTTCTTCCCACTTATGCTATCCCCCTCGTCAGCCCATTCTTTCATTTTGAAGGCAGTTACCGGCAGTTAATATTTATTTTTGTAGGCCAACCAAGGCGGTTCTCTTGTGGACCGAACAAAACCATCTACAATTCAAGCTAGAGAGTTCTATTCGACGGAAGTAGTGAAGCGAACACTCAGTGAGTGGCATCGAAATTGGTGTAATTTATTTTGCGTCTAACATACCTTCACTAGCCGCTCAGCAACACAAAACGTGCCAACAGAAACTCAAAGTAAAGAGGAGTTTAGCTCGTAAGTGATCTAAGTTCTCTTTTCATCGATGCATGTCTCCTTACGTGTGCTTGTTAGGCCGGGATTCATCTAGCCCGACGTATTGGAAAGCCGTCGTCGATCTCGGCCACGCCTGCGACGCACACCAGATCTCTTGGGTCCTACTGGGTGGTACCGCCTGTGCATCCCTAGGAGGTCCTCGTACGACTCAAGACATCGACATCGTGGCACATAGTGCTACTGCTCCAGGGACAGAGATTGCCACGTTGCAGAAGGCCTTGCCTGGCCGTCTCATTTCCAAGACAGACCAGTACGGATGCCCCGAGGTCACTATGGATGGCATCGAAGTGGACATATTCGACCCCGTCGTGTGGCCCGAGCGCAATTACATGAAGTTCCTCAGCAACCCGTATTTGGTGAAAGCACCCGGAACGACTTCACAGGTCAAGGTGCCTCATCCCTCAGCACTGTTGTCGGAGAAGATCAAGACGGCTGCGGACCGCGCGAATAGTAGGAAGGGCCCTAACGACAAGATTGATGTGGCGTTCCTCACAGAGTGTGTTAAGGAGATGAGTTAAAAAAAGTAGTTGGTAGCACATCCTAAACCAGAGATATGGATATAGCTTAGTCTGCTGCCTAAAAATCGCCGACTTTTTCACTATCTTTGTTAAGTGTTCAGGTTGAGTTTTGAACAGCTGTGGCTTTGTTGGACACTCTTTTACTTACCGCTCGCTCAACAGTCCCCTCACTTGAGATATACATCGTAACCAGTGATGAGAGTATAGTATGCTTAGCACTGTTTTGCTGATCAATGAAGTGTTTGTTACAAGCCCCAACTTCAATCTATAGTTTGTCTGTAGAAATATATAATATACATGGGCCAAAGTTGTTTAATTAAGAGATCCTATGCTAAGTAGCGATGGATGGACAGTTAATTGAATTTGTGACGGATCTTTTCAATTTGAAGTGATGTGTCTGAGCTCATGATCTATCTCCCTCCTGATATTGACGACAATTGGGCCATTTTTTGACACTCGGCTGGACAACTCTCCAGAACCCATGCAGTTATTGGTAGACGAAATTCCCAGAGTCTCATTGTGAAATGTCTCCGATAGTTCTTCTCTGCTATTCAGCATCGCAAGTAGGCTGTTCAGAAACACTTAATGATTTGAGTCAGGGACAGGTAGAAAGTGAAAAAA
>JABCKO010023958.1:0-13575 GCA_018855915.1 Tephrocybe sp. NHM501043
GACAGGATGGAGACTCATCCATGGCTGAAATATAGCGCGGTTGACGCATGGAGAAGAGGCGCTCGGCATCGGCCATTTATGCAAATTGGTGTCTCGGATGTGTTGTGATGGGATCATTGGGTGGAGCCATAGTGGTATGACGTCTGGCATCTCAGCTTACCCACCAACATGCCCTCTGCGACGGCGGTCTCGATGCAGTCAACCAAGACCCTCCGCCTGTCGCCGTTGAGCCCGCTGCAGACCGAGCCACGCTTGGGCCTCTCGTACCTCTTTGCATCGCCTGAGCAGGGCTCGCTGCTCCCACCTGCAGGGTCTGGGCTCGCATTGTCGTCCATGCCTTCAAGTACTAGTAGTATACGTACGGGTGACGGTGAGGTTGGAGGACGAGGACGATGCCAAGGCACATGACACACCGCCTGCTACACCTGCTTCTGTTTCTGTTTCGTCTCCGCCTTACACACCTCCCTGCAGCACCAGTGCAGCGCTACTCGAAACCCCCTCACCGAATGATCAGTATCCCACGGGCAGCTAGCCTTCCTTCGCCAACCCTTCTACATCCAGTTTTCCCGCAGCAACGTCAATGTGCCGTTGCGCATGTCCGAAATTGACTTGAAAACAGTCGGCACACAAGAACACCAACAACGAACAAGGCACACCTGTTCCTCTTGTTTCCGTCTAAAAATGGGTGCCCTTTAATAATACCAAAGGACAGCATGACCGCCAATTGGGGAACTGAGCGGTCTGGTTCGTAAATAGAGACACTTGGTCGGCTTAACAATGATTCGAGCTTGTTCGGCTGGACGACGACTGATTGGGCAGGATGAACGATTCAAGCGGTTATCCGTCGCGCATACTCGGGAGTAAATAAGCGAGAAAGTCGTGCCACATGAGTAGCCATGATGCTGGGACGAGAACGAATCGAATGCGAAGTGCTATGTACTGGCAACTGTCAACCTAGACCTTGAGTTGCAATAAGCCGAGATTCAATATTTAAACTCAATCTAAAGCTCAGGGAAGGCTGGGCTCGGCGCTCGAGCACTCAAGCTTCAAGCAGATTGAGTGGTTGGGGGTTGGTTCTACTAGAAGCCTGCAAGAATATGTTTAATCCTCTTACTCATTTCTCATTCCTGGGATACCTTTGTCTTGTTTTCGGGAGACCTCGTGGACATATTCCCCCCTCGCTCACGACAAATACATAGAGAATTTGAGTATTCTTAAGCTTATTTATTCTACCACAATCGTCACACTTTTGGAGCCACTTGATGATTACAAGATAGTCATTACAATCGGCAGAAAAGAAAGTACAATGAGAGGCGAGAAAATATATGTGAGTTTGTATACCAGAAATCAAGAGAAATCGGGAAATTAATCTGTGTAATTACATTCATACAGGATAGGTCAATGGAGGCGGTGTTAGGGTCCGCTTCAATAAATGCGTGATGTTCTCATGTCCCTCTTCCGTCCGTGTCAACGTATCGCTGCCAAGTACGTACTTCGCCCAAGGCCCGACATTCCACATTGACACGACAATTCAACGTTATCTTGGACGGAGAAATGTTATATATTGACAAGGAGCTAGCGGAGGCTCTTGGGTGGACGCCCGGTGTATCGACAGATAGCCTCTCCCTGAGATTGAGTGGATGGGAGCCGCATTACTTTATCATTACACGACCTGGTACAGATGCTGGTGAGTTGTCGTCGACAGCTTTCCCACCTCGCTCATGTTACATTTAAGGTCTCCTTGCTCACGGAACCATTGAAAGTAGCCGCAATCCTAGAGTACAACATGTTCTTGATGTAAGCCCGGTATGGCTTACAGCAGAACTCGTACTGCTACATATATAGCATGCAGCGGCTGAGCAGGTATCTCGGTTGTCTCGCCTTTTGGCTGTATAGGTTCTCATGTGTGGCTTGGGACCACGCTTACACTTGACTTTATTTCGAGTGGGTGAGGGCCGCGAGATGTCTCGTTGGAAGGGAGGATAGGGGTCGAAGATGATGGCGGCCAGTTCCACATTTGAGATGAATTCGAGAGAGTGACTTGGGGGAGACTCACCTTGGGAAATTCTTTGACTATTTAAAAATTCGGATGCAGAAGCTTAACATGAAGAATGCAGACGCAACTGAAATACGGCGTCGATGTTTGGTACATTATGCAATACTACTCGTTAACCAGACGCAGAAATTTTTCTATACGAATGAAGGCACATGAATAAGCTCGTGTGGCGCCCACAGGTGTGTCTCATGACTGATTGATTCCTATTTGACTATCGTTTCTTGCCCAGTTTACCTGATCCATCGAGTCATTCCGCACCTACCTCAATCAGGCGTTCATCAAGCGCCTCAACGGTCTCGCGATCCGCAGTTCGCCCACCTCGTGAAGCCAAATGAGCTCCACTCTGCCCTTGCTCGTCCTGCTACCTACAACTACTACGTTCCCGGAGCTTATGCACGACGAACTTGCCTACGGAATCATTATGAGTTATCCCTTTGCTGATGGAAACAAGCGTATGCTGCCAATGAATACCTTCGCGAGATGAATATTGACGACACGTCGAGGGGTCCATGCATTCGGCAACTGCCCCACAGCCCAATGTGTGCATGCGATAACTGCACCACGTTCGATTCCGGCATCCATAGCTCTACATCGGTTGCAGAATCGGGCTTCATACATGCCTTCAAAATAAGGCCCGTTACAGCTGCAACAGACAAGTCATATGCAGCGTGCACCCATTGCGAGCGACCTCCACGCCCACCCACTCGGCCATGGCCATGAAGACGCCACTAGGCAGTTTGTAACCAGCAGCAACTTCTCTCCACCCACGCAGTAGCTGCCGATCCTGGTGGTGTGCGTCCTTCCTCTCCAGCAACATAGCGCATGAAAGACGGCGAGGATGCTCAATTTGCGAACGATTTGCTCACGCCGAATCCAGAATATTCGATTGCGAGAGTAATAAACGTCTCGATAGTCGCAGTGACGATGGTCGAGGTCTCCGCTCATACTGCTAATCGTAACGTCAGACGATTCCCATCGCCAATAATAACGATCTCTCCTATCCTGCCCAACTATTCAATTTCCATCATCACGGCGGTCGAAGCATCTAGTACTGCTTGTATCCTCCAAGCCTGGCGCAGTGATTCTGGGTGTAGTCAGCAGCCTCATGAACGAAGGACATACCTTGCATTCTGCAAGGTTACCAATTACAAGTTGAAGTGGTCTACGGTATGCATGGGCATTGGCCAATCGGTATGTCAAGCTCTTCGGTTCTTCTATCACGGCACCCACTGACATGACACGCAGCTGTATCTCTTCGATTGATCATAACGATGCCCGTCAATGCCAACGTGGCTTGGGGTACATCTTTCGACTGCAATCAATCCCACCCGTTCTGACTTCGTGGACAGAACGTTCCACCCTTCGCGCATTTGATCAACGAGAGCACTGGTTGAGAACCATTCAAGTGTGGAATATGCTACCAGATCTTCACAGTCAAGTGCTTCCCGCTGTTGCTCACTTTTGAGGTAAGCTCACTCTGTATTTTGTTTCTTGTTGCTCAGACTCATTAATACTCAGAATACACAGCCAAAGTTCCCGCAATAAACAGTGATAACCACTCTCGCTATAATCCCTATCAAGAAAACAGACTGTCCTGGTCGTGTCATTCCTATCGAGCAGGATCGGGCACTCGAGCAAACATTGGGTGTCCATCATGGGCTATTTGTCCGACTGGTCATAGCAGACAGATATATGTTTGTCTGGTATACGGGTTTCGGCTCCAACTCAGACAAGAACACCCCAACCCTGATCCCGACCCTGCGCCCACCCAACCTCCTCCTTCCCACCGGGAGCGACACCTTCCATGCCCTCCCCTCCTCCTCTTCTCCAATGTCCTCGCAAGGTTCCAGACTCGGCCATGCAGTATGCTCCCTCATCCGCAGGGCTCCTTTTCTCAACTGCCATGGAGCACAACCACACCCACAACTATGACAAAGAGATCCGCCATCGTGCTGGAGCACTACACGATGTTTGGGCGGGCCCTCCTGTGTGCGTATGCACCACCCTCCCTGCTTTCCCTGCCCTCCCTGCCCTCCCTGCCCTCCCTGTCCACCCCTTTGACACTGACACCTGCAACATCCACAAGGCCTTGCTGGGCATATGTGACAAGGAAAAGGCGCAGATGGAAGACATCCTCCGGGGGAGCATGGGGGAGGCAGTTCAGCCGTAAATGAGCGGATGCCAACTTCCTCAGTCTTCATTGGTACCGGGGGCAGGTGCATGCAGGCAAACACAATAAACATCTTAACGAGCTCTATGCGGCATTCAGGTAGTCCCTCTCTCGAGCACTCAGCATACCCATCCTCTCTTACTCCACCATCTCCTGATCCATACCCTCAGGAAACCTTTACCCAAAAACGGAAATCAAAGGTGCAAAATCATGGCTCAGCACATGCAAGGCCCATTTCAACCCCACTCAGGTTCAGGCTCAGTAATACTTAGGAGGGAAGGAGATGGCAGAGATGGAAGATGCCCTGAAGGGGTGCAGCCATTGGTACCCTGCAGCCATTATGCAGAGCGTTACTGGTAAGGTGAGTGGGGTTTTCACTTTCTTTGTTCTGTCTTGGATTTTTTGCATTTTTGTCTTTTTTTCCCTTCACTTGGATGAGCTTTCCGAGATGTGGACATCGCTTTTCTTTCCCTATCCATTTATACTTTGCATCTTTCTTGCCCTCTACAGTTGGGGGCATTCAAATTCTGTGTTCTGGGGGTTTTCTCATCACCAGTTTGCCAACATTGTAAAGCTGTATTCAGCAGATTAGCCTGTCAAGCTGCCTCGAAGGAAATCTTCAAGCCAAACAAGGAATTGTAGAGTAGGCAGTTGTGCTCAAGTATATTTACACAGAGATTATAGATTTGCCATCGGGCCTTTGTATCTACGATTTTGTCAATCACAATACACGATTTAGTTACAGAATTTTTGGAAAACCTTGTCCATGTGTATTTTTGTGATGAAACAAATTCAAAAATAGAGAAAAAATAGAATTAATTCAAAAAAATCATTGAACGTCACTTTCCGTCATTTTAACACCCTTCAGACTGCAAAGGGTATGGTGTATCGAAAGATCAGTGCTGATATAAAGCAATGGGTGCTTCAACTTATGGCTTTGGGTGGAATATGACCGTATCACCCATGCTTTTGGTGTTTTGTCAAAAAGCATTGAGCAATGGCCAAATAACTATGACACTCATGGCTGTGTTGACCCACAGTTAATTCTTCAAGGCCATCCACAACTCCTATCACCAGATGTGATAGAAGACCTTGAGGATTGCCCCCAATTCTGACTCAATCCTTGCAGATTCTGCATGCACATTGCATATTTTCAAAGATTGTGCCTGTTTTTTATTGTACATGGAAACTCTTGGACATCAGATCAATGGTTTTGGATCTACTCCCAGATTAGGATGAGGCACCATCAAACTCTTATGCAAAGTTGGCAAAGAGTTAATTCTGTTAACATTAAAAGATGTTGTGCATGCACTATCTGCCTCATTCAATCTTGTCTCTGTCAGCTGTATGACAGATGCCAAATTTACAATTGGCTTTGAGGGCAATTCCCTTTACATATATGCACCTGGATCAAAAAAAGAAGTGATGCAGGCAACCAAATCAGCATGACTATATTGCATCAATGCATCAGTTGTCCACTCCAAACTGGAAACAGATGCATGCATACAGGCAAAACATCATATCACTCCATTCTCAAAGGAGCCAGGTGTCACCTTCAAGGAGATTGGTGATGTGATATCAATTGATCTCTGGGGACTGGCCCACACTACTGGTATCTGAGGCATCAGATACTACATGGGCCTGACTGATAGAAAGGCACATCAAACTGTCACATATTTCCTCAAAGGCAAAACAGATAAGTTCACCATTGCCTCTCTGGAGAAATACAGGATGCAGGTCAAAACTCAAACTGGCAAAGATTCAAAGGCCATTTGCTTTGATCAGGGAAAGGAATTCCTTAATAATGCCATCTGTGCCTGGTGTGCCAAATATGGCATTCATATCCAAATGACAGCACCATGATCATCAGAAGAAAATAGAATCACAGAACATGTAAATCAGACCCTTGTTAAACATGCATGTGCTATGCTTATTCAACATAACATGCTAAAATCTCTGTGGCCTGAAGCAGTTTCTTATACTGCATACTTGAAGAATCATTTCCCAACATGTGCTCTAGGAACCATTACATCTGAGGAGGTCAGGACAGGCAAGAAGCCCAATGTGTCAAGACTTCAGGAGTGGGGAACCTCATTCTGGGTACTCCATCAAGGGGCAAACCTTTTAAAACTGGAGCCAAAATCATGGAAAATGATTCAACCCTGAAATGTGGCAAGTCCTAACATCTCGGAATGTAATTTTTACAAAAGCAGCCCCAGCTTCTTATGAAACTACCCAAGTCTTTGATCCTGTGCAGCTCAAGGGGGAGAATAATGCTACAGACAAGACTACACAGAATCTAGGACAAGCATGCCACATTGTTGGCATCACTATCACTCACTCCAATGATGGTGTGATCAAACTTTCCCAATGACCCTATCTCAAAAAAGTCATTGCATGCATGGGTTTGGAAAACTCCAATCCAGTACACACCCCTCTTGACTGCAATGTGAAGCTCAAAAAATCCACTGACAAGGATGTCATGACAGCATTCAAAAACAGTATCCCGCCGCAATAGAAATGTTATTATGGGCATCTCTATCCACACAACCTGACATTATGTTTGCTTTCCAACACCTTAGTCAGTTCTTGGCACACCCAGGACCTGAACATTGAATTGCAATCAAACATGTTTTTCAGTACCTCAAGGGCACATTTGATCTTGGCATCAGGTACATGCCCACTACCTTCAATGAAAACAAAATTATCTGTGTTTTCTCTGATTCTGACTAGAGAAATAGTCCTGATAACTGCAGATCTATTTCAGGTTATATAACCACTATTTCTGGAGGTCCTGCCACCTGGAGTGCAAAGAAACAACCCACAGTTGCACTCTCCAGCATGGAGGCTGAATACATGGCCCTGTGCTATGCTAGCCATGAAATTATTTAGTTACAATCCCTCATTTCCAAATTAGGATTCCCCATCAATATGCCAACCAATCTCATTGCTGATAACAATTCTGCCATCTTAGTTGCCAGTAATGCTGTCTTCCATGCTTGCAGAAACACCTTGATATTCAGCACTATTTCATTTGCAAGTGCCTGGCCTCTAACAAGGTTTCCATCTACCACTGCACATCCAAAGAAAACCAAGCCAATATATTCACCAAAGCCTTACCATGCTCTGACTTCAAGTACAAAGTCAAATTGATTGATATGTCATTGGCTTGAGGGGGAGAGTTGGAATAACAAGCTGATGCATTGCCCACACACCATTGGTGTGTTGCCATCCCATTATTAATAGACACTGCATCCTGGACATATTATGATACCTATGTATTTATTCCTATGCTTTACACTGCCATTCTATACTTAGAGACTTATATTTAAAGTATGTTGTAAATACAAGAATAACTATCATTGTAACTTATCTTCAAATTTTTCTCATGATATTGTCACCATCTTTCATGGCTAATGCCTCTGGTGTCCCTTCATGCACTGGAGCACCAAGTTATTGTTGCAATTGATTCAAATGAAGCTCAATGCCTTGCAGAAATGGCAAATAAACAGCAGCTATGATGCTGCCCACATTCAGATGCACCTGACAAAGGTGAAGCTCTTGATGAAGCTTCATATTGCATTATCAAGAACACTCACATATGCTGTACTCTCTGTGGATTGTGTTGTCATGTCACTGTGTTCCTTTTGGAGCCCCATAAGAATTGCCTGAAGCTCAGTGATCTCCTAAAGAAAGTGTGAGCAATCTAAGGAAAATAAAGAGGCAGTAAACTATATTCACCTTCTGTGAGGCTGTATGACATGAGATAAGATCTTCTTGTACCTTTAGGTTTTCTCCCTGTTCTGCAATTCTGACACTGAGTTTTGTAACCTCCTGCTAAAAACAGGTTAAACAAAGCAAACAATCCCTCCAAAAGATCCATGCCTGCAGCATCACCTGCCAGCAGATCAAACACTCCCTCACCTCCATGCCCTTTGTACATGTTTCCATCCCCCTCCCATTGCCCCATCTAACCCCCACCCACCAGTACCCTGCAATGACCTGTGGCATCTCCAAGCTCAAGGCTGAGGGAAATACCATGTCCTTCTGCCTCTCCAATGCCAACTCAGTCCTTATCAACACCTGATATCTGGCTGTGTCAGAAGAAACATACATGTCCTGTATTTTCAGGTTGCTTTGTAGTTTGTCAATTGTGGCATTCAGTTTGGTGAACTGTTCCTGAAGAGAAGTTAGACATGTTTCAAGAAAGTCATATTTACTGTGTGTTGGGATTGTGAACAGTTCACCAACTGAATCAAACCTTGATGTTCCTGGTCTAAAACTGAGAATGCAGCCTGGAAGCGAAAGTCAATGGAGTGTCACAAGCAAAGTAATTATTGAGGCTCACAACACACTCACTCAGCTCTTCTTTGACTCTATTCACTTCTGCTATTGCAGATTTCATGCTCTCCTTGAAGCAATATTAACAGCAAGCAAAGATGTGTAGGAATAGTACCAACCATTGCAGACTCAGAAGATGTCTTGTATTCCATCTTCTGTGCCTGTTCTTCTGATAGCCTGTTGTTAAGAAGGCTGATGCTTGTTTGTACCTAGCTGCAAGTTCAACAAAGATGAGAACTTTTTAAAAAATGTAGCTCACCTGTACAGCAGTCTACAACTTTTCATTGAGTTCTATATCAAAGTCTCTTGTGCCCATCCTGCACATCTTCTTCCAGAACTGCAATCTTCTTCTGCAGCTCTTCAATGTGAGTCTAAAGTAATGCTATTTGACAGACTGCTAATAAGCATGGTATATTACTTACTGCATGCTTGTCCTGTGTATGGCACACCAGATCCTCCTGTTCCCTGAGGGAAATTTGTGATGTTAGCAAGGAGAAAAGATGTGCAGGAATAGTACTGGCTATTGCAGACTCAGAAAATGTCTTGTATTCCATCTTTTGTGCCTGTTCTTCTGATAGCCTGTCATTAAGAAGACTAATGCTTGTTTGTACCTAGCTGCAAGTTCAACAAAGAGGAGAATTTTTCAAAAAATGCAGCTTGCCTGTATGGCAGTCTTGGACTTTCATCAAATTCCAGATCAAGTCTCCTGCACCTGTCCTATACATCTTCTTCCAGAACCACAATCTTCTTCTGCAGCTCTTCAATGCAAGTCTAAAAGAAATGCTATTCAACAGACTGCTAATAATTATGGAATATTACCTACTGTGTGCTCATCTTCTGCATAGTGTATGATACTATTTTACTCCTTTTCAAATGAATCAAGCTGAGTCTGAGGGAAAATTTAGCAGAGGGCAGAAATTATAGTGTATAGCTTACAGTGAGCTTAGTCATGAGACTAAGAATGACTTCATTTGAGTTACTGACTTTGTTGTCTGCTGCATTTAGCTGTTTCTTGAAATCCCTGTTGTCTTTCATCCAGGTGGCCTGAGCTACCTGATGCTCTGCCTTCAGACAATTCAATTCCAGGTTAGATACCTGTCCAACACTTGCAAGGCCATCCCAATACATTTGCTCCCATTTGAACTTCTTGGCAATATGCTTGATACTTCCTTTGTAATGGGACAACTCCAGCTTAAACATGTGTTTATCCCCTTTCAGCTCAACCTTGTATCTTTGCTGTGCACTTTCTAAGTTATTACACTCCTGTTCAAGTTGTATAATTCATTTGCCAGAGTCCTTGATCTAGTGAGCAATGAGTATTGCTTCCTCCTGCATTGTCTTTTCACAACTGACCATAAGGTTTTTCTCTACAATCTCAAAACTCTGGCTTTTTATTGTCTTTTTGAGCTCCTTGATCTATTGAGTGGTGAGTATTGCTTCATTCTGCTTTGACTTGGCACAGCTGACTGTAAGTTTTTGTTCTGCAATTTGTTGATCTTGTGTGATGCAAATGTGTTTGGGAGTTCCTAGTTCATGAGTGAGTTATGAATGAGCTGATAAAGTCATAAGCCTTATTATTTCATTGCTTTGCTTCCTGTCATCCTCATGCTCCTGTTTCTTGTCCATTTTAATGATGGTGGTGATAACCTCATTTGTGATACTGTTCTGAGCACTGACCATCTCTTTGATGGCAGTTAGGGTGGGGACTCCTTTGATGTCTCGCTAACTGTCATATTTGAGGATGAGGGGTCCTCATCCATAGGAGCATCAGCAGTAGTAACTGGATTTTTAAGTCCATCAAGTGTCAGTGGAGGACAGGTTGCACCTTCCCTACAGATCTCACAAGTGTCATTCTTTAGTGAGATGGGGCCAAAGAGAGCAGACATCAGAACCAGATTGGATTTCTCAGTAACCATTGTATTTGAGGACAAGGCATCCTCATCCATAGGATCATTGGTAGCAGTAACCAGATTTTCAAGTCCATCTGGGTCCAGTGGAGGGAAGATTCCATCTTCCTTCTGGGTAGTGCTAGGGTTATTCTTTAATGAGGCAGGGCCACACACAGCCTGGATAGCATGAGTGTTGTTCTTAAGTGAGCTGGGGCCAAAGAAAGGGGACCTCAAAACTAGATTAGATTCTGGGTTCAGTGGAGGGAAGATTGCATCTTCCTTCTGGGTAGCACTAGGGTTATTCTTTAATGAGGCAGGGCCAAACACAGCCTGGATAGCACAAGTGTCATTCCCAAGTGAGCTGGGGCCAAAGAGAGGGGACCTCAAAACTAGATTAGGTTTTTTGGTAACTGGCATATTTGAGGATGAGGCATCCTTGTCCATAGGATTGTCAATAGCAGTAACCAGATTTTCAAGTCCATCCAGGTCCAGTAGAGGAAGGATTGCATTATCCTTCTGGGTAGCATGAGGGTTATTCTTTAACCCTATAGAATCCTGGAAGACCAAGTGAGCCACAAGTTCAAAGACAAGCGGTGATGTCATACACATACCTTAAGCTGATCTAACATACTGAAACTGCTGGTTTGGGGCATTGGTAAGGCAAAAGGCAGTTGCATTGGAGGGATGAGATGTATGAGTTAAATGGGAATAGTGAAAGGGAATGGGGTTTAGGGAGGCATCATCATCCAAATTCTAAGTCCAATCCTTGGTCCTCTAAGCACAAAGTACATGGGCATAAAAGCCATTACCTGGCCCTCATTCAAGATGCTCATCTCCTTCTAAGACACTCATTGTGTCATCCCACTCAATCATAATGGTTCACTCCCTGATAAAGTTCCATCCCAAGTCCACTGTACATCATGACAAAAGTGTCCCTTTCACTACAAACACTTATATCATGAAAAGACATCATTTTGGACATCCAAGATCAATACTTTGGGGCATCCAATGCCCAGTCCATCTCAAAAAGGGTACCCTTCCACACCAATCAAGTTGGCAAAGGACAGCATCCACACCTCAAATAAATTCTAGACCACCACACCTTGCAACCAGTATGGCATCATGCCATTGTAACAATTGAACAACCACATAGAACCACACAGTGGAATATTATTTTCAAAAACCATCTTTGGTTGCTGCTGAACCAGAGTCTGGTTCAAACAATGGGGATACAGTAGCAAGGAGATGGAAAACAACTGAGTTCATGGCCACAATGTATCAGGAAAACATCATCATTGCACATTTTGCAGTGCCCTGGTATGTTGCCCTTTCCTGTTCTTTCATTCTGATCTGACATCACATCATGTGCTAAGTTTTGTAAATCACCCAAAGGCAGGGACTGGGACTGGAGTCTACATTCCAGCAAATTTAACGTTTCAGCACCAATAATTTTTGTACCATCCATTCTATCCTGTTTCTATTCCTGTCTCCTCATTTTATCTGGTATAGACAAGTTCTCAGAGTGTGTAATATATGATTGAGAAAATAATGTACAGTGTTCTGGCCATAAGAAATGTTCATTGAAGTAATTGCTTGAGTATGAACTTGTGAGACCCATTTTCAAGACTATCCTTCAATCAGGAAATTTCCTTGGTTCCTTGTAGCAGGTCCCACCACTTCTTTGTACCAATAGGACCAACAGAGCCTATTTCACAATTGGGGTTGTTAATCTCTTTGGTTTGTCTGAAGAAACTGTCTTCCCATAGCCCATTCCAGCAACCATAATCTTCTCCACTCCCTTTGAAAGTGGTAAGTGACAGAAACCATAAACAATTAGTAGTTTGAGGACCAAAACCTGAAAGTTAAGTCAGTGGACTGGACTACAATACCAATGATGAATTGGAGAAACTTACCAGTATGGCAGGTATAGGTGCTGCAAATGAGATTGTACTCCACATCAGTTATGGTGTTGTCCACAAAAAGCTCCTTCATCTTCATGCATTGGGCTGTTAGTGTAGTACCAGGAAGGGGCAACCAGCCCAAAGGGCCTTGAAGGATGGTCAAAAAACTGACAAGTGGAACACTTAACCTCCACATGAAACCACCTTGCATCACAGCTGCTTGAACCATATGCTAATTGAGTAGGTCCCTCTGTTGTGCATAGTGATCATAATCTGAGTGACCAAATTGCACATCAGATAGACAAACAGGCAGAACACAAGGTGGAAGTAACTCTGCAGGGGCACTTCTGGCAACTTCCAATGGAAGGAAAGTGTGAAAGGGAATGCCATGCTCAAGCAGGTAAACAGTGATATTCAGCTCAGAGGATTGGGGATCAATTCAGCAGATGAGCAGACATCATGAGCATTGGTGACCATAAGCTTCTATGGAACCTCCCCTCTGTGTCCAAAATCAAACATGTAGAGTGTTGCAGGATTTACTGCCACAGACTTATCATTAAGGACCTGCACAAGCCAGATGGATTGGAGGTGCTGGGACATGGACTCAGAAACCTGGCTTTTGCTTTTGAAGATGCATTTTGCCTGCTAAGATGTCATCCAAATAAGATTTGGCTAGCCCAGTGCAAGGGACATCTGCAATCATGTCCTGGCACTGGGTCCAGGATAGCCCAAGCATGCACACCAGCTTCTTGTGGTCAGCTTTGGAGGTCAAGTAGGGCAATGATGTGGGGATTGGAAGTGTGAACATGAAGCTGTAATGGAGGGTGAGGAGGTTAAGGATTTCTTGTTGCAATTTGTCATGTTTAAGAGCCTCTTTTGACTGTACATGGTCATGTAGCATTTGTGGTTCTGGTCATGGGAGGGGATGTAGGGTGGGCACTTCTAAGCACTTAGCATCCAATGGTTGAAGGGGAGGGTTGAAGATTCTTGGGATTGGGTTTTGTCTATGTGGAGGCTCTGGATTCATATCTCCAGGGTCTTTGTGATCTAGCAGGAAAATGTGGGGAGCACCATATATATCTTGAAATTCTTCATTGCTGTCATCATCACTACAACCAAATTTGTAATAATAGTCCCACTCATTGGAGAACAAATCATAGCATCTCTGAGCTTTGCTGTATTGCCCCAAGGTTTCTTCTCTATCTGCCTTGCAAACTT
>JABCKO010023960.1:0-13482 GCA_018855915.1 Tephrocybe sp. NHM501043
TTGTAATCAAATTTGAGTGAAATCCAATAGAAGTCTGATTAAAGTCCAATAAGTCATTTGTCCAATCAGAGTCTGATCATACTAGAGTTGACTATACATTTTATCCATACATTTATATTGAGTCTGATCGGACTCCTAGGACTCCTAGGAGTCCGATCAGAATAGGTGGGGGACTGTAAAGTACTGTGGCAGTCTGTGATGCAGTGTGCATGGACTTGCTTCCATGGCAGATACTTACCTTTATTGTTAAGAAAGATTGCCCTGAAAGCAATAGGATCACTCATACCAAAATGTGATACTATAAGCTATCACAATCATGTCATCAGCTAGCAGCACAAAATAGAAAGAAACAGAATCACACACTCTCCATTCACCCCAGCAAGTCTTAATGGATGCCCAGTAATGTGGTAGCCAATAATAATAAACATCTTGCCTATACACAAGTGAAATATGGTGGCCAGAGATGATAAGATCTGACTTGCCATGCCAGGAAGCACTTGTGTGTTATCCTACATCTCATTGAGTCAAGGAATATCCATTGTAAATGATGTGGCTGGTGGCTCAGAAAAGTCATTCTTGGTTAGGGTTAAGATAGTCCCATTTCTGAGTTGAATCATCCATGTGGCTGATATTGGCTCAGAAGGTGGGTTTTTGAACATTGAAACATCTTTTGCTTCAGGTATTTCAAGTTGCAAAGTGGATGATAGTGCTGGTGGTAAGAGAGTAAAAGGTTGTGAAGTAGACAATGGTGATGGTGGTGATAAACATGTTGAAGGCTGAGAGACATCAGTGAATGATGACCACAGCATGGGATCACTACCTGTGATACAGTAGCTGTGAGTGTTTTAATACTCTAATATACAAGTCAACTAATGAAGAGAAGAACAAAGTAAGATATGCACCTGCTCAACAGATGTGTTTATTCTGTTGCTGTTGGATTGGCTGTCTGTGAGGATAATGATCAAGTGTTGGAGAGTGTCTGCATTTCAGTTGAGCAGAGCTGAAGATCAGTCTGAGTGGAGGTGGAGGCTAAGAGGTGTTGCTAAGCTGTGGTTGATGTTTGGACCTCAGCATTGACATAGTCTGTTTGCTCCTGAGCTGTTACTTCTGCTAACTTTGTTGCCCATCCCTCCTTAAATCCATCCTCATGACCTTCTGCATATCCTGACTCAACTCCTGCATCATAAGCATCCCGACCATCTCCTGGACCTTCACAGGTAATTCCTTCAACAAAAGCACAATCCCAAAGAGCCTGAAAGAGGCTCCCTTCTGGTGTTCCTGATACCTCCTTCAAAAATCCTTCAATCAATGCTTGATGGCTTGATTTGAGTATATCCATGAGGTACAAGAATGTTGCAGGTGCAGTAGCAGGCTGTTCCAGCAGTGGCATGGCTGGTGTCAGTAAGTGTATATGCTGCATGGCTGTATTCAAGCTAGCAGTGGAGTTTACTAGTGTGGCCATGTAGATTGAGCTGTTGTAGCTGTAGTGTTGCTCAATTTTCTTTTTGAGGGCATTGCTTGTTGTCACATGGGCTGCCCATGGTGATGTGACAAAATGGGTTACTGGTATTCTGCAACTGCTATAAAACTGAGTAGACTTGACTTGACTGATACTGGACTATAGCTTAGAACTGGACTATGATAGGGCTGTGATGAGATACAACAAGACAATGCAGGTGCTGGCTGAGTATGACATGTGTGAGAGCAACAAGAAAAAAACTAGTTACAAGAGTCAAATCTCACTCTCATCACCAAGATAAAAACATGTGGAATGTCTCCTCACAGTTTCCTAGAGCATCTAGCTATGCTCACATGGAGATGCAGCATAGTAGTATGTTGGTCCTCTACAAACATGGAATGTGGCTATCTACAGTAGTGATCACGTGATCACACCTAGGGCAGTGCCCAGACACACTGCTCTAATGTGCCATGGTGAATTTTGAGGCCTATGTTAGGAAATATAAATAACAATACTATATTTCACAAAAAAGACTGTACCCAGCTTAGAATAGTGTTTTTCTCCTCTGTACAAACAAATGTTGTTGATTTGATGGGTGCATCACCTGGACTTGAACTAGCAGTGTTGCTTGAAAAGATCTCAAGTTGATGTTTATACAACTGCTTGAGTGGGCCTTGCTTGGCTCCCAAACAAGGACAATGGCTGCAACATGAACCAGTAGATAAACTGAAGTTTAATGTTAGTTGTTAAGATCTGATAAATCAATGAGAAGAAGAAAAATACACACTGTTGAGCCCATTGGTTGTCACCAAGTGAGCTGAAAACAGCTAGATGCTTTCACAGCTCAGGAATGTTGGCACTATAAGGATGCTTATACTCCTTACAGACATTGACAAGGACATCCTTAGTTATGCCATCGCTGTATAGAAAAATGTAGCATTCATATAGTTTCTCTTGGAAAGACAGGCAGAACTTACATATGATGGTAGTCAACAATGACATTCCCATCTCTATCTTTCATCAGCTTTCCTTCTGCATATAATTGAGGGAAGGGAAGACCCTCTGTATTGCCTTTGACTATGCTGGTGTTGTGTCAAGGATAAGGTCCTGCATCAGCAGACACCATGTTATTATCTATAGTTTGTGCCAACGTATTGAGGGTGGGAGACTGAGGTTGGTCAACTTCCCTGAGAGCACTGTAATACATGACTACAGCAAGTTCCTGCACCAAGAGGACAACAGTGATGGCAAGGACAGCAAGGAGGATGCCCAACACAATGGTGAAATTGGGTCCATGATCCCCATAGTAAGTGAGACAGCAAGCAATCAAGCTAAGAGAAATAGAGAGTTAGCCAAGATGGAACCTGTGCAATAGGGGAGTGGAATGATGACAACAAAAGGGTGGCAGCGACAACAATGACAATGGCGATGATGGGCAACCAGGGCAAGCAGAGCCCAGAATGGGAACCTGACTAAGACCAAAATCCCTGGAGCCAAACAGGCTGTGCCATTGGTCTTGGCAGAGGGGGAACTGTCCTTCAGATGTGATCAGGGCATGACAGGACTGAACATATCCCAAGAGAAGTTGAGGGCAGTGCACTCCTTTCTACAAATGGGTCCAATTTTTCACCAGTGCCATAACAGGGTTTCTCGATACCAACTTGTATGAAAACTGGGGTTCCGCTCAATAATAGGGTTTCTCAATTAGAATTATCCGAGGTTATGTACTAAAGTTGTTGGAGTTCCTCGTACTACTTTCACACATCTGTCACTTCAGCATTATCAGGACCTGTATGACTTAGGTCACATAACCAAACCATAAGATCAGAAGCTTCAATGAACCAGATGATGATACTGTCCATTGCAACCGTTCTAGGCCAGACCTGTCATGCATCTTTTAAAGGACAAAAGAAAGATGCAGCCTTTTGTAAATGTACATACTAGTATGACTATGGCAGTTTTGGTAATTACAGATTGTGTGTTCAGAACCTGGGAGCCAAAATCTTCATTGCCAGAATGAGCAAGCTTCTACTTTTCATTCAAAGCCATTGACAACTGATTCTTCTGGTCTTGGCAGTTGGCATGCAAATGGCAACATTTATACCCTCTGATGCTCTCTGTCACTTCTAGTTATATTTGGACTCCACCTGACATTTGTGATCTTAACCATGTGTAAGGCTATTTAACTTCTTTGCATGCCATTCCTCAACCAACAATCATGGTCTTTTTTCAGAGCCTCTGTGTTGTGAGCCTCATAAGCTTCCATATCTTGAATGTCCATGCAATAGAGGTATCTCCAGAAAGCTTTTCCAAAGGATCCTATGATTTTGTAATCATTGGTGGAGGCACTGCAGGCCTAGCTTTAGCAACTCGGTATGCCATAAACTTTTACTAGCATTGAACTTCTCTTTTGAGCACCACCAGGCTTACTGATGATCCAAAATTTTGTGTTGGAGTTATTGAAGCTGGCATAGCTCAGCTCAATGATAAGGTCCTGATCCCTGGCTTGTTTACGGAAAGTACAACAATGCCCACAGTTTTTAGAGGTGATTAGCTGCATCACATCCAAGTGTCAACGCTGATCTATAATGCTCAAGATCCTAAATATGATTGGAACTTCTTTACTGTACTGCAGAGCCGACTTAGCAGGCGTCAGCTTCCAATGCACTCTGGTAGGATGTTGGGAGGTAGCTCGGGTATAAATGGCATGGCTCATGTCCAGGCTTCCAAGACTGAATACAATGGTATGTTCTATTCAAAATTGAGTCAAATCCATCCATTTGCTCAAAGGTATTTAGGATTTGAAACCCAGGGTAATCCAAGGTGGAATTTTAACGTCCTCCAATCAGCAATGAAGAACTCAGAGAACTGGACTGCCCCAAGCACCTTTTTTGAGGAGACATTCTTTGCTAACAACAATTCTGAAGATCATGGTACATGAGGGGCAATCAAAGATGCAGCATACTTATTCTACTACGATGTTGTTAAGCCATTCTTCCAAGCAACTGTAAATCACAATATTTCTATCAACACAGTGATGGGAAGTCCATCTCAAGTTAATCAAGTTCAAAAACTGTTCCCTAATGCTATTCTTTGCAGTCCTCCAGAAACCAGCATGGAGTCTGGACCATTGATGTCTCTATTGATGCTCAAAACATTACAAGGTCCTTCTCCTATAATGTTGGCACTTTCTTATATCACACTTCAATGCTCAAACTGTTTGCCCCATCCAGGGATATTACCTCCCTCATGCACACCACACTAATCTTGTTATTGTGAGCAACTCCAAGGTCACAAAGCTCCTGACAAAGAAGGTACATGCGCTTGTATCTGCATCTGCCATTGAATACACGTCAGGAAATAAGACATATTGTGTCACAGTGCGAAAAGAGGTCATCTTGTCTGCTGGTAGGTTCTCAAACTACTATCTACAGTTGCATCCAATGAAATAAATCTTTCTCCATGCCCAATGCAGACTCCTCAAATCCTCAAATTATCGGGTAAGGATTTTGTTTTCCCTCATCATCTCCTGACTTGTACAAAGGAATTGGATATAAGACCCTTCTCAAATTGCTCTTGATCCCAGTAGTTCTTGACCTTCCTGGAGTTGGGGAAAATGGGCAGATGCCTCTCTTGTCAGATGACCATTGATGTTAGGCTCAATCTATGAAAGGATCATCTTGGCATGTCAATGGCCTTTCAATCCTTGGACAGGTTCATCACACCTGACACAGCAATTAATGATCCTGTCTTTGCAGCATAGCAGATGCAGGAGTATCTCGAGAATAGGACTGGAATATACAGTGCTATAGGAGCGACTACTCTGGCCTTCCTTTTGATGCAGGACTTTACTTCCCCTGAAACTGCAGCAAGCCTCCTGAGAGACCTTGATGTGAAATTGAATCATCAGCCCAGCCAATTCCAAAAACAGTTCACACTGCAGCAAAAATGGCTTAATGATCCAAACGTTCCCCAGGTTGAAGTTATCCTTTTTGCAAGTATGTATTCTCCTTGATTGATGCAAGTTTCAAAAGTGTTAATCACTTCAATCTAGTACTCCCTGTCAGTATTCCCAAGCCAGGAAAGAGTTACTACACCTTGATCATGGTTTCTCACCACTTGTGGAGTCAAGGAAGTGTAAGAGTTTCCCAAGGTAATCAAGCTACTCAAATTCATATCTCAATCAGGTTCACATCAACACTACAAACCCTCTCATCCCACCCCAGATTGATGGACAATACATGAACTCTCCAGGGGATTTTAGTGAGAACCATCTTTCCCATTCATAAGCTCGGATCCCTATCAGCCAGAGCTGACTATGAGATGATAGATATGAAACTCTTGATAGAGGCAATGAAATGGACTCTTCAACTCTCACAGACTGAGCCACTGAAGAACATCACCCTTGCCATGCTCAATCCATCTCTCAACTCTACTGATGATGATCTGAGAAATTTTATTGTTTCATCAGGAAACACCAAGTGGCATATCACTGGTAAGCACTGTACTTTTATTAACCTACAGTTCTTCATTCAGATGCTAAAATCCTCCAAAAGGAACCACCGCTATGCTACCTCAGGATCAAAATGGCATGGTGGATGCTCAACTCAAAGTTTATGGAACATCAAACATAAGAGTCATTGACACAAGCATCATACCTATCATAAGCCATTATGGTCTGAAGCTCTAATTTGTGTAATGACTCTCTTTTCCAGCATATTGCTACACATCCTGGTCAGACTGTATATGGGTGAGTTGAAAACCTGATAATGATCACTGCAACTGATAGTTTTGTGAAAAGTATTGCGGAACGAGCCGCTGCCGCTCTGAAAAATGGGGAATGCAAATGATGATTCAAGGCTTCTTCATCTAATTTAAGATTTAATTTCTTTTAAATCTTTCTTCTTTTGTCCACATTATTACTTTGATTTGTACTGTTCAGTTCTCATCACACAACAGTTATTGTAAAAACTCCACTTCTTCACATGTTTCTGAGCTTTGAAAATGACACACAGTTGAAGATATTCCAGCAAGCATTGTACCCATAGAATACTTGGCACATCAGCAACACACACACTGTCCGTCATTTAGAGTTTTTTTTTTTTTTTTTTTCCTGCTCTCAATTTTCTCTGTATACCAAGACAATTTACTTACTCATCTTATGCAAATTACTATGTATTTAAGTAGGTACATTTTTGTTCTGTATCTTTAGTTCAGAACCATTTTTTTCCCCTTTGCTTTATCTGCTCAATTGGTTATGGGCCCTGCCTGCAACTGAACTCACAATTCACATTGCACATGAGTTCACCATCCCACACCTATTGAATGATCTATCCAACTCTTCCTCATCAACCCTCCACCACATTGATTCCTTAAAAGGTTCTGAAAATTATGTGGTATGGAAAATAAAAATGATTGATATACTCACTGATCTTGAGCTAATTGACTACATTGATGGAACAAAACTGGACCCCATGACAAGGGACACTGCTGCTGATACTGTCAGCTGGAAATCCAAGGATAGGAAGGTGCTATCAGCCATATGGCTATGTGTCAGAGATGTGCCACTTGTGTAGGTTGCCGGGTCCTTGTCATCCAAGGATGCCTGGGACACTTTAAAGTCAATGTACAAGGCACGTGGTGCCATTGGCATAGTCACTGTGTGCAGGAAGCTTTTCCAAGCACAGTGCAAGGATGGTGGCAATATTGAAGAGCACATCCAGATGCTCAAGGGATACATCAAGGAACTGGCCCTTCTAGGATCCAAAATCAATGACAAGGACTTCAGCATTATGCTTCTCATCTCACTTCCAGACTCCTGGGACCCATTCATTTCATCAATCGACTCCACCACATTGAAAGAGAGCCCTAAACTGATTGCTAGGATACTTGAAGAAGACCAACAAATTTGCTTGCATGGTGGTGACACTGTGCTTGCAGCAAAATATAATCCCAATGTAACATGTTTTGATTGTCACAAAAAAGGGCATATTGCCCCTGACTGTCCAATGCATAAGAAGGGTAGACAAAATGACACTAAAGGAAGATATAAAAAGCCTCAAGGACAAGGGAAACAACACAAGAAGGATAATCTGAAGCCAGACCAAGCTCACCAAGCTTCTGCATCAGATGACTATTCCTTTATCACCACTCTATTACCCTCTCTCAGCACCACCCTTATAGCTTCTCCCAATGCAGATTCCATTCTTGCTGATAGTGCCTGCACATCACACATTTTTCAGGATTGGAACCATTTTTCTTCATACATTCCAACCTCTGGGCACCAAATTAAGGGTTTTGGATCAGCCTCTGGCATGGGCCAAGGCACTGTCAGACTGCTGTGCAAAATAGGCAATAATTCCATTGCTATAACATTAAAAAATGTTGTGCATGCACCATCTTCTCCTTTTAACCTCGTATCTATCAGCCAAATGACCAATACAAACCTTACTCTTGGATTTGAGGGTAAATCCCTTCATGTTTTTGCATCTGGTTCAAAAAATGAATTCCTGCATGGTACCAAATCAGGTGGCCTATATAGTCTTGATGTCATAGTCATTTATCCCAGCCCTGATACAGCCCTAATTGCTCATACCTGGGATGAATGGCATCAAATTTTTGGCCATATGCATCTTCCTGCAGTAAAACTCTTGAAGAACAAAGATATGGTCACAGGTCTCAATGTCATTGGAAAGGAAAGCGGTCAGCAGTGCATAGCTTGTATACAAGCAAAGTATCATGTCACTCCAATTCCAAAAGAATCTGGCATCAATTGATCTCTGGGACTGGCCCAGACTACTGGAATTGGCAACATTCATTATTATATAGGCAAGGACAGTGACATACTTTCTCCAGGACAAAACCAACAACTCAACTGTTGGTGCTCTGGAGAAATACTGATTGCACATAAAAACCCAAACAGGAAAGGATCTCAAAGGCCTTTGATTTGATCAAGGCAAAGAGTTCCTGAATGACACAATAGGCACATAGTGTGCTAATCATAGCATCCACATTTGGACCACAGCCCCATACTCCTCAGAGCAAAACAGCATTGCAGAACACATTAATCAAACTCTTGTTGAACATGCACATGCAATGATGATACAGCATAACAAGCCCAAATTCCTTTGGCCTGAAGCTGTCTCTTATGTGACATTTTTTAAAAATAGGTCACCCACACATGCTCTGGATAACAAGACCCCCAAAGAAATATGGACAGGAAAGAAACCCAATGTCTCCCAACTTCAGGAATGGGGTATCAACTGCTGGGTACTTCACAAAGGAGCAAACCTTTCAAAACTGGAGCCTAAATCACAAAAAAAGATTTTTGTTGGACTCTCTGATGAAACTTGTGCCTGGCAATATTATAACCCCAACACTTGCAATATCCAAACATCACAAAACATCATTTTCCCTTGTGAAACCCCAAAAACTCTTGAACCAACTCAAGTCATTGATCCTCTGCAGCTTGAGGGGGAGAAGAGTGACATTGTCAAGCCAGCAGATGATGAAGTAACTGCTACTGCAGATATTACATCTACTCCACCCAAACATCCTAAACCCCCCATCATTTTGCATCCTAAATCGACTCATATTGCCCAGACAACTCAGCCACATGATTACCACTTAATTGACAATCCAAATGCCCATCCATCAAAGGCACAATCAGTAATGCCAAGTGCAGATAACAAAGCCATCATTTCCATTGACAATGTTCCCAACATTGCGTTTTTGAGCGCTGAACATGGTGTACCTTCTAATGTGATGGAAGCCTTGGCCAGCACTTTGTGGAAAACATCTATGCAGGCAGAACTTGATCAACTTCAGAAACTTGGCACATACAAACTCATTGAACTTTTCCCTGGCCAAAATATAGTCAAATCCAAATGGGCATGGAAGACAAAACTTGATGGCAGCAGAAATTTTGTGAAGGCTAAATCATGCCTTGTGGCATGCAGATTTACTCAATAACCAGAAATTGACTATTCTGAAACCTATTCCCCTGTTGTCTGACTTGATACTCTGCAACTACTCATTGGTCTTGCTGCTGCACTTGGTCTCAAACTTCACATGCTTGACATTGTTGGTGCATATTTAAATGCATATCTTAGTGAGGACATTTATCTCTCACAACCCCCAGGATTTGAAGATGGAACCCCACATGTATGGAAACTTATCAAGACCATTTATGGTCTCAAACAAGCTGGTCATGAATAGAACAAAGTTTTAGATGCACTCTTCAAAAAATTAGGTTTTACCCAGCTCATATCAGACCAATGTGTCTATATCTGCAGACAAAAAGACAACACTACAATTATTTCCATACATGTTAACAATATGTCCATTTTTGCTTTCACTGATGCACTCATTAACCATGTCAAACAAGAAATTGCCACCACATTTGACATCATGGACCTCGGAGAAGCATGCCAAATTGTTGGGCTCACTATCACACAAATAGACAATGGCACCATCAAGTTGTCACAGCATCCATATCTCAAAAAAATATTGGAACAAATGGGGCTTGAACATGCACATGTTGTGCATATTCCTTTGGATCTCAATGTCAAACTTGTCAAACTCAATAATGATGATCCACATGACAATGATATTCAACACCAATACACAGCTGCTATTGGCATGTTACTCTCAGCATCTCTCTCTACATGACCTGACATCTCATTTGCCATGCAACACCTCAGTCAATTTTCAACTCATCCAGGCATGGAACATTGGACCATGGTCAAACATGTATTCTGTTATCTCAAAGGCACTCTTGATCTTGGCATCACTTACAATGCATCCAAATTTGACATTAATAATGTTATTCAAGTTTTCTCGGATGCAGACTGGAGGAACAGCCCTGATGATTGATGCTCTATTTCCAGATATGCTACTATTATCTCCAGAGCACCAGCAACCTGGAGCTCAAAGAAGCAGCCTACCATTGCCTTATCCAGCATGGAAGCTGAATACATGGCACTCTGCCATGCCACACAAGAAATCATGTGGCTACATACACTTCTTTCCAAATTAGGTTTCTCTGATAATCAGCCTACAGAACTCATCACAGATAACCAATCAGCAATTTCATTCACTTGAAATTCCATATTCCACACACATAGCAAGCACATCAACATCTGCCACCATTTTGTATGTGAACAACTGGCTTCTAACAAAGTCACTATACTTTACTGCACATTGAAGGATAATTGAGCCAATGTACTCACAAAGGCACTTCACCAACACAGCTTTGAGGACAAGATTCAAGTTCTTGGGATGAATTGGCTTGAGGGGGAGAGTTGAAGATATTCTGGCAAGCCTCATACCCATAGAATACTTGGCACATCAGAAACACATGCACTGTCCATCATTTAGAGTTTTTTTTTCCCCTGCTCTCAATTTTCTCTGTATAACAAGACAATTTACTTACTCATCTTATGCAAATTACTATATATTTAAGTAGGTACATTTTTGTTCTGTATCTTTAGTTCAGAACCATTTTTTCCCCCTTTGCTTTATCTGCTCAATTCACACACTATTCTGTGACTATGTAGCTTGCTCTTTGTTGAGGACTGGACAGATCTTGTTGGTGAATGCCTTGTTCTTTCCTTATTCTCCCACAATTTGAGCTTTGATATTGACCCCTTCTTGTTTTTGTAGATTGGCATCAACTATTATGGCTGACTGTGTGACTTACATCCAGATATTGATGTGGTTCCTCAATACACTGCACCCCAATGCAGCATTTAGTGTTCATAGTATGATGTTGGTGGGGAACAGAGGGTACAAGGGGGAAAAATGGACGTGAAATGAGATCCTTTGACTGTGTAATCAATGACCTGACTCACCAATAGCAACATAAGGAATTACAGGGCTGTGGCTTGCCTCAGATCAAAGGGAAGATTTAATCCCAATCCATTCTTGTGTCACTTTCTGGAGCATTCTCAGCACTGAGTCACTGGCTATGCTGTCAGCCTGCAGTACTTGCATTTGGATTGCCCTTAGCAGAAGGGGCCAATGACTGCAAAGTACTATTTGCCTCTGGGTTTGCTCCAGTGAAACCCACCAAAGCTGCAAGCATGCCCTGCAGACAAGAGCCCCCACTGAGAAGTCCAGCAACCTGGGGTCGAAGGTAGTCATGTGACACTTGGAAGGTGGCAATGGCATGAATGGATACCACAATGCTATGAAGGCTGTGAGGAACATCTGAGTCATCTTTGGCTACCAAACACATATGTAATTGTTGTGCCAATAAGGATGGAAGAGCTGTGTTTTGAGTCTGCAAATATTCACCATTTAACATGAAGAACTCAGAAAGAGGTGAAGAAATGAAATGCACAATCAGCACCCTGAGCAACTGTAACAACATCCAAAGATTCATCCTTGTCAGAGACTCCTGTAGTTCCTTGACTAACATTGCAAAGGATGAGGGAACACCATTCTACAAAAGTTACCACCACCACCAGCACCACATCAAACAACCATACTCAACAACAACAAGTCTTCAGCAATCCAAAGAGACTTGTAGGTGTGAACCAAGGGTAAACCCTTGGCTCTAGGCCATGCAGAATGCGCTGAGCATGTCATTGTAACAAGGAGCTCAAGTCTTTGGCAATCTAAAAAGACTTGGAGGTGCAAACCAAGGGTAAAACCTTGGCTCTAGATCAGGGAGGGGAAGGAACTCTAGATCAAATATGAAAGGATGGAAAGTTGGGTTATCCCAACAATCCATTGTGGTGGTAAGTGGTCAAGATGAATTTGTAAACAAGTCCATTTATTTGGTGGGGCTGCTTTTTGTCAACAATTATGTCAGCACATTTGATGTATTGAGTGTGTATGAGTGTGTGGTGAGGCTGGGGAGAATCAAGTATGGAATATAGATGTATGAACTGAGCACAATCATCACAGTTTCATGAAGTCTTCCAGTATTGGTCCTGGTGCATCATCATTGGCAGCAAAATTTTCAACCTCCTCTATAGTGGTGAGTCAATGCTGATTTTCCATGGTAGCAATGAAGTTTGGGAAGTCTTTGTCCTTCTGAATCCCTATCATTCTCTGCATCTCCATGCAGGTGATGTGCATTATGTCATTGTGCTCAATGGTGCAGGGTTGGCACATTTGAGGGATAGCAAATGGGTATCTTTTGCACCAAATGATTTTGTTCCTTACAGGACCTGCCTCATGGAGCACTATTTGATCTGTGGGTTCATCCACTCTCCTGCACATGGCATCAAATTCTGTTCTCAATGCATCATCACCAGGCCCACCATCTTCCCAGGAAGCTATTCATTCTTGTACCTCCTCCAGCTGCTGGTATAAGAGGTTTATCTCCTCCTGGAGAATCCCTATTTCTGAGTGCTCATCATCCTTGTCATCCCTGTTGTGGCCTTCATCTATGCCACCCCCAAGGCTTTTATTGTTGTCTGCATCATTTCACTCATGATCATCATCTCCACCACCCATAAGGCCATTGTCATCACTGTTGGGTAGATGACTGCCTCTCAGCTGCAAGGTGCCCCAGCAGGTTGGTCAAGCTTTTAAAATTACTTCATTGCCTGGCAAAGGATCTGCCTGCACTGAGGTGGATGCCTGTGCCTGAGTTTGTTCCTTCTTGACTATGGGGGTTGATGTGGGGAGGGAAGTCAAACCTTTGCACAGTGAAGGTTGATAAGCATCATACAGTTCTTGGTCTCATTGCCTCTGCTTTGAGGGTATCTTGAGCATAATGGGAGCACTGGTTGATGGAAGCAGTTGTGTCTGAGAATGAAATGACATCAACCTCTGCAAGCTGGACAAGGGATGAGGCCCTGAAAGCTCAGAGGAGTGCATGTGAGTGGGGGCCAAAGGCAATCCTTGACTGCCATCACGCATGATGAAGGAGTTCAAGAAGTTGTACTTCCTCCTTTTTCCTGAGAGCAGAATAGGTTTTGGGGCCTGTTTGCACTGTTTTCCAGCAGCTTTGGGAGTCAGCCTTGTAATGGGCTGAGAGTCATCATCAATGTCCATATTCTCCAGTTGAC
>JABCKO010023961.1:0-13441 GCA_018855915.1 Tephrocybe sp. NHM501043
ATAAGGCATCATGGCCCCAGGAGGTGGTGGGTAAGCTGATGTGGGTGGGTAATGGGGCAAAGTACCAAATGGCATTCCATAGGCACCATAGGTGGAAGGAGGAGGGTGATAGTATGGGGATAGGAGGGTGGTATATGTCCATTGTACATGTTTGCATCATGATGGTTTCTGTCAAAACTTTGAGATTGACAAAGAGAGAGGATTGGTATTCATGAAAGAAGGAAATAAGAGGCTCTTATGCATACCACAGAGCGCACATGAAGAAAGGAGCATTTGTGAGATTGTAATCAGTGATGCTCATCACTGGCACATTTAAGTGCAAAGAAAACTTGTGATTTTCTAAGACAAAATATATGGTGGAAAATGATGGCTACAGACATACAAGCATATTGTTACATGTGTATCACTTCTATGAGGGTGAATTGTATTTACAACATACTTTAAATATAAGTCTCTAAGCATAGAATGGCAGTGTAAAGCATAGGAATAAATACATAGGTATCATAATATGTCCAGTGTCTATTAATAATGGGGTGGCAATGCACTGATAGTATGTGGGCAATGCATTGGCTTGTTATTCCAACTCTCCCCCTCAAGCTGATGACATACCAATCAATTTGACTTTGTACTTGAAGTTGGGGCATGGTAAGGCTTTGGTGAATATATTGGCTTGGTTTTCTTTGGATGTGCAGTGGTAGATGGAGACCTTGTTAGAGGCCAGGTGCTCACAAACAAAATGGTGCTGAATATCAGTGTGTTTGCTGCAAGTGTGGAAGACGGTGTTACTGGCAAATAAGATGGCAGAATTGTTATCAGTGATGAGATCAGTTGGCATATTGATGGGGAATCCTAATTCAGAAATGAGGGATTGTAACCAAATAATTTCATGGCTAGCATAGCACAGGGCCATGTATTCAGCCTCCATGCTGGAGAGTGCAACTGTGGGTTGTTTCTTTGCACTCCAGGTGGCAGGACCTCCAGAAATAGTGGTTATATAGCCTGAAATAGATCTGCAGTCATCAGGATTATTTCCCCAGTCAGAATCAGAGAAAACATGGATAATTTTGTTTTCATTGAAGATAGTGGGCATGTACCTGATGCCAAGATCATGTGTGCCCTTGAGGTACCAAAAAATGTGTTTGATTGCAGTCCAATGTTCAGGTCCTGGGTGTGCCAAGAATTGACTAAGGTGTTGGACAGTGAACATGATGTCAGGTTGTGTGGATAGAGATGCCTATAATAACATTCCTATTGCAGCATGATACTGTTTTTGAATGCTGTCATGACATGGGTCATTGTCGGTGGATTGTTTGAGCTTCACATTGTGGTCAAGAGGGGTGTGTACTGGATTGGAGTTTTCCAAACCCATGCATGCAATGACTTTTTTGAGATAGGGTCATTGGGAAAGTTTGATCATGCCATCATTGGAGTGAGCAATAGTGATGCCAACAACGTGGTGTGCTCATCCTAGATTGGTGATGTCAAAGCAGGATTTAATTTCGCATTTGACAGCTTTGATGATGGTATCAGTGAGGGCAAAAATAGACATGTCATTGACATGGACAGCTACAATTGTGAAGCTGTCTCCTTTTCCTTTGATGTAGACACATTGGTCTGCCATAAGTTGCGTGAAGCCTAGCTCCTGGAATAATGTGTCTAGGACTTTGTTCCACTCATGGCCTGCCTGTTTGAGACCATAGATAGTTTTTATCAGCTTCCATACATGTGCAGTTCCATCTTCAAATCATGGTGGCTGTGCAAGATAGATGTCTTCTTTGAGATATGCATTGAGGTATGTGCCTACTATGTCAACTGTGTGAAATTTGAGTTTTAGTGATGCTGCTAGCCTGATAAGGATTCTGAGAGTGTCCATGCATATGACAGGTGCATAGGTCTCTGAGTAGTCTATTTCAGGTTGTTGTGTGAATCCTTTTGCAACCAATCTTGATTTAGCTTTGAGGAAATTGCCATCACCATCCATTTTGGATTTCCAAACCCATTTGGACTTGATGGGATCTTGTCCAGGAGGTAAGTCAACAACTTCATAGGTTCTCAGTCTCTTGAATTGGTCAAGCTCAGGTTGTATGGATTGTGTCCACAAGTTACTTTCCAGGGCTTCCTGAATGCTAGAGGGTTCACCCTGCTCTGCACTTAGTAGTGCAATGTCTGGGATATTGGCAACCATAGCTTTGGTTTCATCCAATTTTGGTGTGACACCTGTCTGTGGGGCTTTTGATGGGTGTGTGGCTGGGTTGTTGACTAAGCAACAATCAAGGGGTGGTTTAGCTGCAATCCTTTCAGACTTTGCTTGTGGTAGGGGGTGTTGTTTGAGTGCCTGGAGTTATAATGGGAGTGGAATTCTGTGTAGTTTTGACTATGGCATTATTCTCCCCTTTGAGTTGCACAGGATCAAAGACTTGGGTAGTTTTGTGAGAAGCTGGGGCTGTTTTTGTAAAAATTACATTCCAAGATGTCAGGACTTGTTGTATTTCAGGGTTGAAATAGTGCCAGGCATGCAATTCATCAGATAAACCAACAAAGATCATTTTCTGTAATTTTGGCTCCAGTTTTGAAAGGTTTGCCCCTTGATGGAGTACTCAGCATGAGGTTCCCCACTCCTGAAGTCTTGACACATTGGGCTTCTTGCCTGTCCAGACCTCCTCAGGTGTAATGGTTCCTAGAGCACATGTTGGGGAATGATTCTTCAAGTATACAGCATAATTAACTGCTTCAGGCCACAGATATTTTGGCATGTTGTGTTGAATGAGCATAGCATGTGCATGTTCAACAAGGGTCCACTTTACACATTCTGCACTTCCATTTTCTTCTGATGATTGTGGTTCTGTCATTTGGATATGAATGCCATATTTGACACACCAGGCACAGATGGCATTATTGAGGGATTCCTTTCTCTGATCAAAACAAATGACCTTTAAATCTTTGCCAGTTTGAGTCTTGACCTGCATCCTGTATTTCTCCAGAGAGGCAACAGTGAACTTGTCTGTTTTGTCTTTGAGGAAATATATGACAGTTTGACATGCCTTTCCATTGGTCAGGCCCATGTAGTATCTGATGCCTCAGATGCCAGTAGTGCAGGCCAGTCCCCAGAGATTAATTGATGTCACATCACCAATCTCCTTGAAGGTGACACCTGACTCCTTTGGAAATGGAGTGATATGATGTTTTGCCTGTATGCATGCATCACATTGAGTGTTTGACTCCTTCTCTATAATCTCCATTCCCTCTACCATGCCTTCCTTATGCATGAGTTTGATGGATGGCATGTGGATGTGACCAAAGATGCAGGGCCATTCATCCCAAGTATGGGCTTGAAGTGCTGTTTCTGGTTCAGAGTGGACAACTGATGCATTGATGCAATATAGTCATGCTGAATTGGTTGCCTGCATCACTTCTCTTTTTGATTCAGGTGCATATATGTGAAGGGAATTGCCCTTGAAGCCAATTGTAAATTTGGCATCTGTCATATGGCTGACAGAGACAAGATTGAATGGGGCAGATGGTGCATGCACAACATCTTTTAATGTTAACGGAATTAAATCTTTGCCAACTTTGCATAAGAGTTTGATGGTGCCTCATCCTAATCTGGGAGTAGATCCAAAACCATTGATATGATGTCCAGGAGTTTCTATGTACAATGAAAAACAGGCATGATCTTTGAAAATATGCAATGTGCATGCAGAATCTGCAAGGATTGAGTCAGAATTGGGGGAAATAGCCAGGACAGTGTCAGGGGTGGTTGTGATGAAGGAATAGTCATCATCTACAGTTGCTTGATGAGCCTTGTCAGGCTTATCCTTCCAGTGCTTTCCCTTCCATTTTTCCTTTCCTTTGGTGCCATCAGATTTCTTGTCTGGGCAATTATTAGAGATGTGCCCCTTCTTGTTACAGTTGTAACATGTAATGTTCAGATTGTATTTTCTGGCTAGTGCCATATTGCTACCTGTTCAAAATTTGATCCATCAATCCTCCTCTAGGACACGTGCAATCAGTTTGTGGCTCTCCTTCAGGGTGGCAGTATCCACAGATGAGATGAATGGGTCCCAAGAATCTGGTAACAATGTGAGAAGGGTGATGCTGAATTCTTCATTACTGGTTTTTGATCCCAGAGCAGCTAACTCTTCAATGAGACCATGGAGCATTCAAAAATGCTCCTCAATATTGCTGCCATCCTTGCATTGTGCACAGAATAGTTTCCTGCACACTGTTACAATCCCAATTGGGCCACATGCCTTATACATCAATTTGAGGGCATCCCAAGCTTCTTTCAACATTTTTGATCCAGCCACATATACTAGTGGCACATCACCACTATGCAACCAAATAGTTGACAGTGCCTTTTGATCCTTCTGTTTCCGGGAAGTGATGTATGCCAGATCCTTGGTGCATCAGCTGGAAGCTCTGGTGATGGTTTGGTACCATTGACATAATCCATCAGGTCCAGGTCAGTCAAGATGTTCAACATCTTGATCTTCCATACTGCAAAATTCTCAGCACCTTTCAGGGCATCAATACAATGGAGTGATGATGAGCTGTCAGATGACATGGTAAGGATGTTACTGCATTGTGCTGTCAAAGTCAAGTTGTGGGATTTTTAGTTGCAGGCAGGGCCCATAACCATTGAAGATAAGTTACAATGATAGTTATTCTTGTATTTACAACATACTTTAAATATAAGTCTCTATGCATAGAATGGCAGTGTAAAGCATAGGAATAAATACATAGGTATCATAATATGTCCAGGATGCAGTGTCTATTAATAATGGGGTGGCAATGCGCCGATGGTGTGTGGGCAATGCATTGGCTTGTTATTCCAACTAATCAGAAACAATTTGGAATGCTTCACTCACTCAATGTTCCATTTGCCCCTTGGGATGAAATTGGCATAGATTTTGTCAGACCCTTGCCATCATCAAAAGACTGAAAGGTGAAGTATGATTTCATAACAGTCATCATTGACTTACACTCTGCTATGGTACATTCAGTACCTAGATCTAACTATAAAGTGAAAGACATAGCAGAGCTAATATTTGAGCACATGTACAAACTACATGGACTACCTAGAACCATTGTGAGTGATCAAGATAAGTGGTTCACAAGTAAGTTCTGGCAGAGGCTGAATGAGCTAATAGGAACAAAGTGAAGCATGAGTAGCATGTACTATTCCAAATCCAATGGATATACTGAACACATGAATAGACCCATTGGGCAAATGTTGAGAACATGCATAAAGGAAGACCAAACAAATTGGGTACAACAACTCCCTGCAATTGAGTTTGCAATCAATTCATCATGATCTGAGAGCACAGGATATACACCTTTTTTCCTGAATTCAGGGTTTAAGCCTAGATCTATGGTATGGAATAGAAGGGTACCTGTGGAGCAGGAATATGCTGGAGGATGGGAATTCACAGAAAGGGTGAAGTTAGCCATCATGGCTGCACATGATCATATTATCAGTGTGAGGGTAAAACAAGTAAGGGATACTAACTGTCACTGGTGAAAAGTCCCATTTGAAGAAGGGGATTATGTGTACATATCTACAAAGAATATCACACTGCCAACAGGATCAGTGTGGAAATTAGCCCCTAAGTTTATTGAGCCTTACTGCATGCTGAACAACCTCAAAAATGAATCCTTCTTAATCAACCTACCACACTCTCTGAGGTAACAAGGAATCCACCATGTCTTTCATACATTGTTACTGAGAGGTCATCTGCCCAATGACAACAGGCTGTTCCCTAGCCAAACTGAGATACAGATGATGAAATTGGATGATGAAGAAAAGGAGTGGGCCATTGACAAAATCCTCACTCATATGGGGTCAAGAAAAAATGTGGTGTTCAAAATTCTTTGGAAGACTGGGGATAATTCCTGGTTAACTTACAAGCAGATTAGTTATTTAAGATCATTTGAGGAATACTTAGAAGCCTACAGGGTGGAAGATATAAACAATCTTGGCATGGTTTTAAGCCCAGATCCAGAATCTGACCTGCAGGTATTTATAGGAGGAATAAAATTAGGAGATGCTTTGTCTCATTTGTCTTCTACCTGTGACATGGCCCCTAAGAACACCCATACTGTTACAAGTGCTCCTGTGACATCTGTGGAGCCAATGAGCCCCATAGATGATATCATACATGCATCTGTTGCTGCCCCTGCCCAGGATGCCATGTCCAAGTCTGTACCTGTCATGGGTATCTATGCCAACTGTGGTTGATTCAATCCCCTTGGACTTGGATTAGGATTGATACCTACTGCTAACAAGTATACCATTTCCTTCTGGTAGGCTTTGCAAAAGTCCTTGCAGCTTAGTAGAAGCTCCCAAATCTTCTGAAATAGGTCTCATTTCAATTGCTTGATACTTGAATGGGAGGTCTTGAATCAAATTTGGTAGCTACAAGTCAAGTATTATGCCAGTTACATTGAATTTAAACAAAAAAGTCTTACCAAAGGCAGGTAAGCCAAATGATGTGCAGCAAATGATGATGTTCTTGCTGAGGTGGTACCAAAGTTGGCAAGATGCATCAAGTCTGAGTAAAGGAGGAGAGGGACAACAACCTTCTCCAGATTACATCATGGAATGTTGATAAGCTCCTCCATTTTTAAAAATGCATCTAATGTATAGACCTCTCCATAAACTTGCTGTGCCAGTTTGGTAGGCAACAGTTCCCAAGATTGCTTGAAGCCTTGAAGGTGAGCAGAACTTGCTGTGTATTCCTGTATCCCAGTTTTGAGGACTTCCATGAACAAACAATGGACAAACTTGACCTCTAGAGCTGGAGCCTCATTTTCACTGATGAATTTCTCTCACATGAGGGAGAGATGAATCTTGATGGTGCTTTCTTTCCAGTTGTCAGTATTAAGATATACTAAGCTCAAAGAGGTCTTCATTCCAATCTCACAAGCTGCACAGAACCCACAAAGATCAGATTGGGTAAAGTCTGGATGGAGAATGACATCTTTGACAAGGGAATCTAGATCAGTGAGTGTCTTAGTCATACTCTGGTAGAACCAATTCATAAGTCAAAAAATGGTTGCATTAAGAAATGGTGCAAAGGGTGAAGTCTGTTCTTTGGCAGCCATTTTGGTGGCTTGAGGGCCAAATCCATTCAGTGGATGAGCCTCAGGACTATTTCCCTGTTTAATGAAAGTTGAGGTATCAGCTACATGATGAATGGTAAGGTGTTGGTCTGGATTGCCAGAGTAGCAACAAAACAAGCCCATAGCATCAGGCTTGGTTTCAATAGGCTCATTTTTGATTTGAATGAGAGGGGGAGGTGTTTGATGATGAGAATCAGGTACCAACAGATGCTGTTTCTTAGATCGAGGTGGCTCTGGTTCCAGTTCAGGAGAAATTTGATATCATTTGGGAAGCACATGATGTTGAGTTGATTGTTGCAGGCCAGATGGTTCTGCAGGCAGATGATTAACAAGGTGAATGATTTCAGAGGTTCCCAGCAGCACAGCCAGATGATCAGTTACAGTAGAAGTAGAAGGATTTTGACCAGAAAGGTTGATCATGACATTGGGTTCTTGAACAAAGTTGGGTAGGACATCACCAGATGGGTCTATGGATGGAAGAAAATCTTGCAATTGAATTTTTGGCTACAAATGTCTTTGAGAGAATTTGATTTATATTGGAGAAAAGACTTACTTTATCATTGAATGGCCTGCAACATTCATCTTCATGAGCAATATCAGTGATTTGAAGGGTATTGACCTTTTTAGAGCATTTCTTCATGTGAACAGAGAGTCCTTTGTGCTCATGGAATGATCATGAGCAAAAAATACATATATTGGCCATAGAGAAAAGAGAAAAAAATAAACATAGAGAGAGCCAGGTCAGGACATGCATAAGGTTGTGGTATGGACTTAGAAAAATAATTGGTCATGTCAATCATGTGACCACATATACTTAATTTCATCCTCTCATTCAACCTCACATTTGTGTCTTAATCTCTGACCAACATCTTCCTTTCAATGACTCCCATGGTCAATGCTCTAACTCTTGTAGTCAACCTGCTGACTCTCACTCTAGTTTGCGCTCACATAGACAATCAGTCAAAGATCCCCTTATTTTAGCTTTGAAATGTAAGGACAGAAAGGGAAGGCAAGGAAAAGAAAGGTATGCACATTTCATTGCATTTAATTGATACTGATGCCACTTACAACAGAGATGGAGTTCTACTTCCATATGTCAGAGTTGGTAAGCTCATTCTGCAAGTTGTCAACATGTGGATGAATATCAAAACCACTCCTCTCCTTGGCCTCAAGCACAATGGTATTTTTGAACAAACAGAGCCTCTTCCAGATCACAAATGGGAGACCCTGTCAGAAAAAAAAGTAATCCTTCCCTTTTATGCACTGATTTTACTTCAAAGAGTTCAAAAAGTGTGTGAAATAAAGACATACCAACATATCATCTCCCTGGTCCCCAGTGCCCTTTTGACTTTCAGGCAGCTGGCCAATTGGTCTTTGCATTACAATGAGGAGGTCCACAAGAGTATGGTGTTCAAGTTGATTGAAGTGGTAAGTTCTTGTTTATATATTATCTTCTTTATTCTAATGACCTGTGAGTTTTGTGCTAGCACAGAGCAGGCACACATGACCAATACAGCCAAGGTCAACAGCACCCTGTACAAGCTTATGGTACATAATGAGGAACATCTCAGACCACCTGTCCCTCATGAAAGAATCATGCAAGGATGGGAGCATCTTGACATGGCCCACTTCCTGTGCCCAGGATGACTCATTCAAAACTTTAATGAGGAGTATAATCCTCATGTTTTTCTTTGTTATTTTACTAACAATTATTTCTTTAGTCTTCTTGCCCAGTTTAACACAGGAGAGATCAAAGTCACTGCTTACAACTTCCATTTCTTCATGTACAACTGCACCCTCATGTCCAGTAAGGACCCAAAATCTGGACTATGTCATGGTTTTCTTTTACTTTGTGTACATTTTTCCCTTCTTCTAAGCTCATAACTGACATCTACTATTTACTAAGGTAATCAAAGAAATTGTCTTTGGGAGTGGACATCCTCACATTCCAAAGCACATGACAAAGGAACCTATCAGGGAGAAGTATGGCATCAAGACCATCACTTCTGAGATTATTGCATATGCAGGCACTCAGGTATGTCCTCATTTTACTTCATTGTTACCAGTGTAACTTGATTTGCTTTAGGCTCATCATATGCTTGCATCAACTTCAGAATAGCCCATGCAACACATGATCTTCAGTCTTCAAACTTTCTACTACAACATCCTCTTTTTATTTGACAACCCCAACAACAAGTGGGCCAAGGAAACCTTGGCTCACCTCCAAAGGTACATAAATTGATATGCAGCTGTATTGTATTTGGTATTGACAATGATTTAGATACTTCTTTCCTCCCAATAGCAAGCATTGTGAGGGCAAGAAACAACTAATGATCCCCCTTACCAGCAAAGAAATGGACATCATGTGAGTGCAAAGGGAGCATGCCAAACATGCTTGGCAGAGGAGGCAGGAGCAGGGGAATCAGGGCAGCAGGGATCAGGAAGATCAGAGCAGCAGGGAATGGAGGGATCAGAGCAGCAGGGAAAACCTTCAGTAGGATACAATTGTTCTGGATGCTTTATTATGGTTGAAATTGTACTTGCTCAACATAATTATATTTTTGGTGCACTGTAATTTGAGGGAAATCAGTGAGCTGTTAGCATTTCTCAGTGCAGATAAGTTTTTCACTCCTATAATCAGTCCAGCCTTTAGATTCTCTGAGCTACAATCAATGCAATAGACTATAGTAAAATGGTCCAGAGTCTAGAAATACTTTGCTATGATAGCCATAAAGCTATAATTAACTCAGGTCATGATTTGGCACTAATAATCAGACAGGGTACTTATTTTCCTCTAATAGATTGGATGAGCATTATGGACATCTTCATGATTTGAGGTGAGTTCCTTTGACTACTTATATTTATAATCAATATACTTAGTTTTCATGCATTATTCAGATTTATTGTTCTAATAAGCTAGCAACCTTTTTGCTGATGTTGAAAATTCCAACTCAGTATGATTAGTTGTAGATGTATAGAGGAGTATTTGACCTGAATTCTTCCCTTCAATCATTGGTCTGAGATTTGCATCTTAGCAATTCTCCATGAGCATGGAGAATTTGTTTGCAAAATGACAGAAGGAGGCAAGATGGAGGTACTTGATGCATCCAATTCATATTAGTGTTGTTCCAGCCTGGCCCAAAGCTGTGAGCCAAGCCAAGCCAAGCCCTCTGAGGCCAGGCCAACTACCATGGCCTACTCACAGCTTTGGCCTGGCCTGAGATTTTCAAAGCCATGGGCTGTTGGCTCAGGCTGTGGCTTTTCAAGGATCAAACACCCACATGAAGAAGTGAAGGTGCTCAGCATCTTTTCATTGTTGCTATGTAACCACTCCTCAATGTTGAAATAAGACCTTTTACTGTTCACTGTGACATGACCATCATGCAGGCTTTGGTGTTCTTGAACTGGATTGGCAATATATTCACCTTCATGGATTCAAATAAGATTTCTTTTTAGTCCACTTTTGCTGTTGATGTCCTTTCCAAGTTGCTACTCCTCGCAAGTACAATGCCCACCATCACTGCAATACAATCTCTGGTCAAGACTATCTCAAATCTCTTAACTTCTCTGCCAGCCTCAGTTTCACTGGGAGTGAAAACCAATAAAATATGGACTGTGATAAGCTTGAAGGAGGGTGAAAGTGTATTTGAGACATTCAATAAGCATTTTGATGCCATCTTTGGTGAAGATTGTCATTATTCTAATAGGCAGCTTGAGCATATTCATCAGGGAAATATTAAATACATTTTGTCCACTGCAAGCCATGGCCCAGGCCAGGCCAAGCCCCAGGCAGGCCATCTTTGAGGGCTTTGGCCTGGCCCATGCTGTGAGGTGGGCCAGCTGTCACAAGCCAGGTCAAAGCCAGGGCTTTTGGGCCAAGCCAGGCTGGAACAACTAAAGTCCCATTTTGCACACCCAGAGACTTTTAGTCTTCTTTTGCTTCAAGCTCTCTGGTGAGAAATGGGCCATAGGGAGGGTATCTCAGTTAAATACTTGAGATGTTGGGCAGTGAGAGAAGCAGTAATCCAGGTCTTCTGTAGGATGAAAATCAAGGTAATATTGAATCATCCCATATGGTATCAAAAGGAGTTACAAAGACAAACATGTCAAATTCCTGTTCTGTATCACTGCTACTGCTAGTGTCGTCATCATCTGTGACAGTAAATTCAGAGCCAAATTGTTCTGAGTCTTCATCTGAAACTGCAAGAGAGGCAGTCGTGAAATGGACATCAGACTCCCAGCCACTTGAATCATCACCAAATAGGGCATGCAGGCCATTGTCTGCAGCCTGAGCCAGATGAATATGATCACTGGGAACCAACTGATTGGCTTCTCCTCCTTGAGTGGCAAAAGCATGGTGATCATCATCAGAATCTGTTAACATGATTTCATTGATATTGCAGACATTTTCTTGAATTTTACATGTTTGAAATAAGTTTCTGGAGTTCTTGGCATCAGTCAATGGCTTAGACTTGACTAGTGTAGCATCAGATGGCTCAGTCTTGACTGAAGTTGCAAAATCACTCTTGTAAAAAGTTAGGTGCACCTGATTTATAACTATTCACAATATCCCTCAGCTTTTCAACGTTAATCCAATCCAAGCCAAAAAAAAAAGAGATGGATTTCCTTCAATGAAAGGTTTCAGGAAGATCTGAGCCAGTAAAATATTAGATGCATAAACCATGATAAGATGGGTGGCAACTCACAGAATCTCTGAAAAGGTGCAGTTCATGGGTTGTGATATTGTCTATAAAGTCTTGATCCTTTGCAGAGCACTAGGTCATGTTGTTCTGTCCTCTTCCTACACATGCTGATCAAGTGTCATGCTGTGTTCTACTCATGTGTCTTCTCTTACTATTATGTGTTGCTCTTGTTATCTGTGTGTTGCATCCTCTGTTACATGGTGTGTGTCAACCTTTGTATATCCTCAGCTGACCCAACCCTCCCCCACACTGACATGTCCTAAAATAGATGGAACTTGCACAGTCATGTGATTTCAGCATATGTTTGTTCTATGTAGATGTACTGAAGGAATTTGTATCACATTTCCCACCCTTGTTGTCAAATGTCTACTCAAATTTGCTTGAAGTCCTGGTGTCATAATGAACTGCTGCCAAACTGCTGATACAAAACTTGTGAACATTGCAAAGAACATGATTGAGAAACCAAATGTGCACAATGGCAGCATGCATTACAGAAGAAGGCAGCCATGGCAGAAACTATGGAGCAGCAGCAGAGATAAAAGAAGCAGAACAATGATACATCAGATGGAGATTCAGACTCACCACCATCTACATGTTGTTGGTCTGAGAATATGGAAGATTCTGTTGGAAATGATGTGGATGATAGCAAGAGAAGTGATGGCAAAGGAAACAAACCTGATGTATGGAGAGCTTCTCTTTTGGTTGAAGGCAAACAGCTAACTTGATATATATCAGACCTATGGAACTGCACAAGATTTCTTTAAGGCCATATGCACCAAATTCCAGATAAGTAAAGATGTTCAATTTTTTGGCTCCTACACAATAGACTTTGACCCACTTAAATCCTTTTGTGACTGTGTGGAACAGACCTCACAAGAAATATGGAAGGTCTCTATATAGATTTAACTGGGTAATATGGTATGGACTATGGCACAACAAGCTCACTCTATTTTAGGGTCAAGGATAATAAAACACTTCAAAATGGACATCAAGCATGGTACTGGTGCTGCCAAGATGAGAGTCACAAGAAGAAATCTAAAGGGTCATCAGAGCCTACAATTAAAAATCATGACAAAGTGGGAATAAAATGCTACCCATGTCAGAGCTGTCTTGTAATAAGCTGTCACAAAACTGAAGGTGCCTCAATCACAGTTGTGGCATGCCTCAAGCATCACAACAAACATGGTGCATATCTTGATGTTGCTATAATGGAATGGGCCCTTTGTTTCATTCACAGAAATGTTGAATGGCTCACACCTGTTGCAATGTCAACAAGGTCCAGGCCATGTATCCTGAGGTTATGGCAGTGCAGGTCCATGCCACATGGACATGGGTGAGTGAACTCTACTGGAGATGAGACAATGACCAGCTTACATCAGCAGCAAAGTTTCTTGCAGAATGTTTGGATGATGTTGATGTATTCAAACCAGTTGATATACCTGAGGGCATGGAGATCTTGTGCTGGGGAATGAAGAAGATTGCTAGGCCACTGGATGGGAAGATTTTTGAGGTTGGAGTGGATGCAACATGTGAGTATCGGCATACAGAAGAAAGCTTAATTGACTTACCAAATACAGATAACATGAATTTGAAGCACCTCAAACTTTACAGCATGA
>JABCKO010023962.1:0-13371 GCA_018855915.1 Tephrocybe sp. NHM501043
ACTTAACTTCTGCACAATTACCTCGAAAAAGCATGTTCTACTTATTCATTGGTCCTGTCTCATTCAAAAATCCTGAACATTGCCTAGAATCTTGTTATAATTTAAGAAAGCTCAATGCACGTTCTCGACTGCATCTAGCCAGTGTTGTTGGGGTTACTTGCGCTGCAATCGCTGCCATGTGGATTTATACTAAATCGAGACCATCGCAAAAAGAGGACTCAAAGAGTAGCTCTGGATCCACAGTAGTACCCTCTGCTGACCAGGCCAATGGAGATGTAACACATGGCACAGCTGAAGCGTCAGCGGAGGCTGACTCCCAAGTAATGTCCAATCCAGTGCCCCAAGCGATGTACACCGGAACCACCCTCAGCCGCACAGGCAACAGCCGTAGCACCTCCAGTGTTCCAATGCGCGCTGCGTAAAAAGTTGATGGCGTCCACAAGATAGCATAATGAATCCAGATCATTGAACTGATATTTGCGTCATCGTACAACCTTGAGGATAACCAAGAATCTGTAGTACGTGATGTGCAATCCCACATTAGACACTCACCATCTCCACCGCCATGCCAAGGGATGGTACCTGCTTTGAGCTTCTATCCTCCTAAAACATGTTCGCTTACATTGGCGACCACGACCAGAGTAAATGCAGTACCTGGACATCAGAAGTGCGGAGGTAATAATGATCGCCACGAAACTCGACCTTATGGGAACTTCCTGTGGACGATGGGCGAGTGCATCGGCGCACGTTAAGCCTAATGCGGGTCACCATAAACGAAGTATGATGGACGGATTTTTCAACTTACGTGGCGACTTGATGTACCCAATTTCGTCAGCATTCAGGCCCAAAACAGTGATATTAATGAGACTTACAAAAGGTGTTAGCATATAGTTTCGTTACATTGATGTGGAAGGCAAGCCTATGCGAATCAAAGATGAAACATCAGGTGATTCTGGTTGCCATTGACAGGAATGAAAGTAAAGCCTACCAATACAACTTTCCAGGAGCCGCATAAAAGCTTATCAAAAGGGCCAACTGGATAAGGGTGACCAGAGCACCACGGTGAATAACAAATCGTATGAGCTTATTGAGCAACGTGGTTGTCCTAGATTATGAGAAATGGTCAGAAATTGAAAGGTTATCTAATGGGACGCCAACATACTCTGTGATGCCTGTCTTGGAGGGATTCAGAATGGCGCACATCGCAATGGTTGCTAGAATGTCTGCAAGCGCTCCAAATCCTTTGGCAATGCCGAAAGAAATCTCGGAAGAGCGAGCAACAGTAAGCTAGAGAAACAATGTGCTTGCAACAGGACCCTCACAGAGAAAAGACCATCCCTATTGTGGAAAACGCCGTGGCGGAAGATATACATAGATGCCGAGCATGCTAGGCAAGACGTGAGTTTTGGCCATGATCAAACACGACGACTTGCTGGACCTATACCACCCGCTATTCAAATCTCAATCATTAAACCACGACAACGATATAGATTTGGCCTACCTAGTGCGAAGAAAGCACATGCGCTCTGTTGGGTGGCTAAGCGCTAATACTGACAGACATAATCTACCTAGAACAGACTTACAATAAACCCCAGAACAATCCACCTCCGACTCTTCTTTCCTGACTGCTTCACTGAACAACCAAAGTGTCAGCGTTCTTAGCAATGGCACAATTTTAAGAAAGAAACACACCGACGTAAAGTTGATACATGAAGTACATTTGAGAGCTGAGTAACGTTCAAAAGATCGGGGTCATTCATACTCGAATTACGATACTTACATGTAAGTGATCAAGCTTGAGAAGAGGCATTCCGCTGATAGCTCTCTAAATACCAATCAATCCAGCAACAAAAGACTAAGATCACAATACATACGGTGTCATGGAACTGAGGGGAAGCAGGTATCTGTTTCCGGTCATGAGCTTTCCAAGGTGGCTTCATCAGAGGGCGAGCATGCTCACGAGATAGTAGTAGACAGATTGCGCAACGAGAGCTAAGGAGGCGATATCCAACAACCTATGGGGTCAATTGGTAGCTGCCATAGAGACTCAGAGAAAATGCAGACAGCATAAGAGTAACCTGAGTCCAGGTTCCTTGGTGAGCAACTCTGATGAAGAAATGCAGGAAATAATTGCTTTACTATTGCTAATACGAGCGGACGATCCATCTGCGCGGAATAAGAAATCGAGGCTTGGACAATGGTGATACCTCCCAGCCTGATTATAAGAATTATTAGCAGAAACCAGCAATATTTGGCGGTGAGTAGTGATATGGGTCTCACACGAGGAAAACGACAAGGCCTAAAGAGCGAAGGTGAATAAAAGCGATATAAAAATGAAAGGTCTGACGAACCCCAGTAAACAGGTGCGAAGGTTTTTGACAGGTCAGTGCCTATCGGAGGGTGCACGTTTGTTTCCATACTGGCGTCGGTGACGTTTGCCTTTGAGGCTAATAGAGGTAAGAACCGTCACGGTTAACTGGCGCAGAAAGGGCCAGTCTGGGCTCTTATCGACCCCAGTTTGCTCTGGAATGGAGCTTTATATGAACAATGAACGGTATCGTAAACGCCCGAGAACAAGAGTCATCTGGCAGATGATGAGGAACAAGAGTCGCGGATCGGTTAAAGTGGTCGTATTGGACGCAGAATCACCGAGCGGGGTGAATGTAAATGAATATAAAGGTTTAAATGCTATGACGACAAGGCGCGGAGCTGAAGTGCTTCAGTCGGTAGGTGAATCTTGTTAGTGTGACTGGCGTTCATCTCAGTGTGGCATTTGTTTGCCATAAAGCCAAAACTAGATGCGCCCATGGTTCGTTAGGCATGCTCGGGGATTGTTAATTTGAACCAGATGGGCGGGGGACCGGGAGTGGGGTCAATAACAGAATCCAGATTCCACACTACAATCGTCAAACACTCCCCATCTTTGATCATCTTCCACCGTAACGTTGATCAAGTCGGGGAAGACACATGCCCAACAAGTAGCCCACTGACACACCGCCACCAAAACCAAAATACAAAATATTTCGTACATTTTAATGTGTTTGGATGGTCCTAAGCAGTATTAAGTGATTTCGTGGGACCCAAGGCATATGGTGGCGAATCCAAATGTGATCCGCCCATGGAAATCAGCTGGTTCAGGTTGTATAGCCGCTAGCGAATACTGCTTTCTGGGAGCACCGAACCTCGGATGCGCAGTGACCAGACGCCCTCCAGAATACAGAGCTCGTCCGTCCAAGGTCACGCAAGCTGCACAATGAGACACTTATCCGGAGTTGTACAGGCAATGTGTTCCGCCGGAAGGCTGTACTGACTCAAATAAGTCGTAAAGAGGATGCAGACACGAGCTTTTGCTCTGGAGTGAATGTGGCGGGTAGAATGCAGAATAACGGCAAACGAGACATGACATTGGATAGAGTCTGGGAGAAGAAAACGAAGGGGAAAAAATAAAATAAAGGGATGAAATGATTCAATTGATGGCCGGAAAATTGCCATATAAGGCAAGTATCGGCAAATTGTTCAATCGGCAACCTGGGTGATCATGGGCAGTGGTGCCAGTAGCAAGTCTCGTAACGACGGTCATGTCGCCCACTATAGCGTCAATATCGTCCTCCATAACGGCTACGGCGGCGGCGGCGACCTCTTCAACGGCGACGAAGACTCTTTCTGCGGGCAAGAACCTCAAGGTGCGTGGGCTTGAGCTAGATCTGTCCAAAGACTGGCTCTTGACATTATTGGTTTCAGGTTGTTGGCATTATCCTGGCGATAGTGAGCGGCTTCCTCATCGGTTCAAGTTTTGTCTTCAAGAAGAAGGGTCTGCTACGGTCACAAGCTGGTGGGACCGCTGGAGAGGGTGTTGCATATTTGAAGTCGGTGAGTACCTGACTATTGTTCATGGTTACAGTTAGTGACCTTGAAACAGCCATTATGGTGGCTCGGAATGATTAGTGCGTTCTCTTCCGTGCAGGACGAATTTGAGTTTGACCGGATACGGCAGTGATGATTCTTGGAGAAATATGTAACTTTGCCGGTGCGTACATCCGATATCTGTCGCTTCGATGCATTGACTGACATCTATTCAAGCGTATGCTTTTGTGGAGGCTATTGTAGTCGTGAGCATCCTGATTTTTGAACATATCGTGAACCCTTACCAACGTCCTCAAGACCCCCTTAGGCGCCCTCTCTGTCGTCATCTGCGCAATACTTTCATCATTATTCCTCAAAGAGAAGCTCACATTTTTCGGCTGGCTCGGATGTGGGCTTTGTATAGTGAGTGGCCTTCTGACGCTCCTCACGACGCGAGACGACCTTTTACAGATAGGATCCGTAATAATTGCCCTCAACGGCCCCAGTGAGGAATCCGTTGGCCAAATCCGCGAATTCCAGAAGCTATTCCTTGCACCGGGCTTCCTCGTATGGGGCTCTGTCTTAATCGCCGCCTCCATTGTCATTGTTATTTTCTTTGCCCCAAGGTCAGTAGGTCCGAGTAATACTCCAACAATGACTAACCGTATCCAGATATGGAACGAAGAGTATGTTGTGGTATATCATGGTCTGCAGCATGATCGGTGGCATCAGCGTCAGTGTGACTACTGGCCTGGGAGCTGCCATAGTTCAAACCGTAATGGGCGATAATCAGGTGTGTACAGCTCACCCCGTTTCCGGGAGGAGCATAGCTAATCTTGATACAGTTTAAATACTGGTTCATGTACTTTTTACTCGTCTTTGTCGTAGTGACCCTCCGTAAGCTCTATGTACTTCGCTTTTGCTGCGGCTCTGACCATGAGTCCGTAGTTACGGAAGTCTACTATCTGAATAAGGCTCTCGCATTGTTCAATACTGGTACGTGATAACACATTGCAACCATGAGCCTCATCTGATATCGTTTCACAATATAGCTATGGGTTTGTCTGCTCGTATCATATTTCGATTCGACTTTTCGCTCATCTCTCATAGTCACGCCAACCTACTACGTCATATGTAAGTCGCCCATTCTCTTGAAAGCGCCACCAATACTCATGCCGATCATAGTCACGTTCTTCTCTATGATCACGACCATTGTGCGTTCGTAAACCATTCCTAATCTGCGCCAGTTTGACTTGTATCACACAGATCCTCTTCAAGGGTCTCAAATCCAGCGTTACAGGAATCATAACCCTTGTCATGGGATTTCTTGTCATCTGCGTGGGCATCGTTATTCTGCAGATGTCCAAAGTCGACCCAGTGTCCCTCTCCAAACTCGATCGGCGCTCTACCATCCTTCTCCAAGCAGCTCGTTCGAAGACAGAACAGGTCGAGGAAAAGGACGCACTTGGGCTCGAGGACCCAGGTATGGATGCCCTTCGAGGTTCCTTTGGCGCCGTTGGCAGTATTATCCGTGCACGCAGTGCTCGTCGCATGTCGCAAAGCAGTAACTTCTCCGCGACACACCGTATTCGCACCGTTGGCGCCTCTGGACCCACATACGATCGCGAGTCCGGGCTTCGACCTTGGTCTCAAGGAAGCGTTGCGGTGGGTGAACACCCAAGTGGGCTCAAGCGGCATCAGCTTTATGATGCACCCGTACCAGGGGGCGATATCAATTCCACATCATCTGTCCATGGTTCACCCCTAACGGGAAAACGGCCAACAATAAAGTTCGACAGTCAGGACCTCGTACACCAGTACGACCGGCCTGGGACGGGTGACGCCCATGTCACGGAGCACCGACGAGCTATAGGCACGCCAGTTCCGTCAGGGTACCCGCCATTACCCCCACTTCAGTACTCCCAATCGGAGGGACTTCCACCGCCCCCAACATCGACGAGTCATCTTCTTGGTTCTGCAGAGGAGCTCTCGCCGGTAGATGAACGGAGTAGTGCGGGGGCTAGTGCAGGGGGGAGCACGAAAGGTGGAAGCACGGTCGGGAGCTCTGGGGAGAGTGATGGCACCGAACGGCAGCAGACGGTGACAATACCTCCGTCACGTTTTTTGCATGACAACGAGGTGCAGAGCGCACCACCAACAGTGAATCCGCAAGCGGGTTTCGCTGCACCGCGCAAGAATCTCGGCCGTGCAGACTCAAGAGATCTTTTCACGCAGAGCCATCTATCAAGTGCCGGGACGCTCTTGTCGTTCCCGTCTGTGACAGATTCTGCACGAAGCCAGACGTGGGAGGAGACGGATTCGAAGAAGGGGAGCGAACGAGGGAGGTCTAGCAAGCGGTACCCCAAGGGAGCAGGCGATGATGATAGGGAGGAGAGCATCAGCCTCTGGCGGAGAAGTGGAGACCAGGACGAGGAGGACGACGGCCCTTCACCAATTTCAACCGAAAGTGCTTCGGGCGGGATACGGCTTGTTACGCCAGCGCCGAGGGTCTCAAGTCGATTCTGAGACAGCATACCCCTTAATGATCTTTTCCGCCTTCCTTCATTCTCTTCGCCTTATCCCTGCTCCTTCACTATGTGTACCATCTTCCTCACCCCCACCCCCTCCGCCTCTTGCCATTGTTGAGCGCCCGTTCTCCATTAGTTACTGTTATCTGGTTTTCAAGGAGGGATTATTCTTATAGGGATCATTGTGTTCCCGCTACATCTCACTTATACTTATAGTTGGACATCCTCTGTGTTTCCCTTCTGGCTGCCTAACGAGGTGGCTATATTATCGATAGAGTGGACTACGTTTCTGTTGCAGTAACGCATATCTAATGTTCCAAAGTTGACAGGTCGAAGCTTTCGACAATTCCTCATACTTCAATTTGCTTTTGATTCTTGACGAAGAGAGCAGGTAACTGATTTTTTTGTAAAAGCGTGACACCGTCAACATTGGTATCCAGATCTTCTCTGATTACTCGAGACTATTGCTAACCATGACAATATACAGATTAGCCGTCTCTTCGTGGAAGGCCCTGAGGGTAATACGACTGGCCGTTGACTTTAGCCTCTATTTACTTAGCCCTATAATTTGAATCAGGGCCGAAATTCAATGCCCCGAAAATCCTGACGAACATCTACCATCGAGAACTTAATCGGGCATTTCGTTCCGCGGAGATTGTCTACCCACCTTTATTGTTTTCGTTACACCTGTTGGCCGTATGTATTGTCCACAGTATCCAGATCATTACTGTATCAAAATGCAAATGGCATTTATTATCATCGTTTAACAAATAATGCTGAGCATTTTTTTTAAATGACTTGTGAATACAATCACGACACCGTGAGTGTCGTGTTGGCGAAGACTTGGTCGCTTGTACCGATTTTGATAGCGAACACGCCGGCCTCGACAGCCCATTTCCCTTGGACCGTCCATACTGCAAGTTGCGCTGAGGTGACAGGAATAGTCACAACGGTTGACTCGCCAGCCCTGAATGAGTAAGTATATTCAGAAAAGTTTCGCAGTCAGGGGATGCGAACACGTACGGGATATCGACCTTCTTGAAGCCAATCAACTGTTGAGTTGGTGTGACGACCGAGCTCAGGACATCAGTCATATACACCTTCCAAGCGCGTTCGTCAGCAAGAGGGGAATAAAGTGCAGAGAGTGAGAAAATTTGACTCACCTGAACGACTTCCTTTCCGGCCACGGGCCCTGTGTTGTGAACAGTCACGCTGACGCTGAAGTCCTGATTGCGCCCGATGGTCGAGGAGGACAGCTTGATGTCAGTGCTAACATCAGAATGGATCAGTAAGGAATCAATAACTTCGTCGACAGTTGAACGGACTAGTTGAATGTGGTGTAGCTCAGTCCATGGCCGAAGCTCCACAATGGTACGGGGCTATCGAGGACATACTGTCAGAAAGGTCAGATGGTGTATTATCGACGGATGAGCTAAGGTGTACCTGGTGGCCGAACATCAAAGTGCCGTCGTCCATCACACTTCCTGGATCGAGAGGTCGACTTCCCTTGAGATAGTTGTAGAATACGGGGGTCGTTCCAACGCTCCTAGGGAAGGAAATCGGGAGTTTGCCTACATGAATCCGTTCTCAGATCAATTGATCCATCTGCGACAGAGAACATACCGGAAGGGTTGACGGCGCCAAAGATGACTTCTGCCAGGGAAAGTCCTAAAGAGAAGCGCATTAGATGAGAAATCCAAACGCTGCAGCTTAAACTAAGACAACAACAAACCTCCTTGCTCTCCAGGATAGAATTGCTGGATAACAGCATCCGCATCTAGTCAAGAGATATATCATTGTTCTATCTCCCATCGGCTTCAGATTAACACTTACACTGTTGAATCCATGGCTCAGCGACGGGCTTTCCGCTAACGAAGACTACAACAGTGGGCTTGCCGACTGCTTTAACTGCCTTGACCAACGCAAGCTGGGCACCAACGAGTCCGAGATCCGAAAGATCAACGTGCTCTCCTGTTGTGGCGTTTGTACCAGGCGTCCAGAGGAGAGTTTGATCGAGGGACCAGGTGCCGACCTATTCGTCGACAATGAGCCCTGACATTTGCAACGACAAGGTAAGGAAGAGATGTAGCTTACGAGGACGACAGCAACATCTGAATTTTGGGCAGCCTCGACGGCTGCGGCGATTTCAGACTCATCATTGGACCAAAGTTTGGATCCTTCGGCATAGTTGATCTTCGTGGAGCTGGACACGCTAGCGAGGTGCTGCTTGAACCCGTCCAGAGGAGTGATACCGTTATTCGTGGCATTAAAGAAGACGTAATCACCAAACTATGCATCATTATTATTCATTGCGCGAAAAAATATTAAAGATGGGTCGAGGACATACCGAGACACGGTTGGCATGAGGTCCAAGAAGAGCGACGGAGCCGATGCTGGTGCTTAAAGGGAGAGTGTTTGCCCTGTTCTCGAGGAGGACGATGCTTTCCGCATCCGCGGCGTGAAGAACCTCCTTAGATTCTGGTGTCCTGATCATCGACAGATAGTCGGTGTAAGGGTATGGGTCTATCGGTGCATATGATGACTATCTTGGTCCTTGTTTCGTGTGAAGTAGGTAGATACTTACTTTCGAACAGACCAAGGGCAAACTTGGTTCGGAGCATGGTCTTGACGGTTTCATCTATGGAGTTGATGCTCACAGTACCAGCCTTGACTTGGTCTGATTCAAACGGTCAGTAGAGTCACAGCAGAAAGATGGAAGTGGTACTGACCAGCAAGGGTGAGGAAGGTGTATGTTCCTATTGTGGCAGGTGAATAGTCGAAAACGCAGCGAACCGAATTAGCACATACCACCGCCCATCTCTCCACTGAAGTTGTCAACCGTAACCTTGGCAGCACACTCCCGCGTAGCACAAGTTCCGTGCAGGTTGATGAGCAGATCGACGGAACCAGCATCAGAAGTAACCCAATACTTGTAACCCCATTCTTTTCTGAGCTATAGATGTGATACCGTCGTTCAGTAAAGATCATGAATGTTGCATTAAAAAAAGTCCTCACTATATCAGTCAGAAGATCTAAGTCACAGTGAATTGAGATTTGTCAACAAAGATGATCTTTGGTACATACGAGTGTTGGCGATGGCAGGGATACCATCGTAGCTGGAGTAGGCCGTCATGATGGACAAGCTCTCGAGGCATGCCCGACTAAATGGCCTGAGGTATTCGGTCCGCAGCTCCCTCTCGCCGCCAGACACCTGCGCCAGGTTACTAAAAAAAAAGATTAAGTCCTTTCATGAAACATAAATGATGAAATTGGGCACTTACAGACCGCCTTGAGGGCTGCCAAAGGCAGCAAAATGTTTGCAAGTCGAAGCAACACGAGAAATTGCTGTGGAACTGGTGTTCCTACGTGTCCCCGACTGCATTCCCGTGACAAACGCATGTCCAATCTCTCCAGTCAAGAAATGATCCTCCCCGAACCCTTCCTCAACACGACCCCAACGAAGCTCGCGAGCGAGATCGAGGACGGGAGCGAACATATGGTTAATTCCCAGACCTTCAGCTTCGGTTGCTGTTACACTTGCGACTTTCGAGACGAGGTCAGTGTCGAAGGAGGCGGCGAGGCCGATGGGCGAGGGGAAGATGGTGCCGTTGTTGGTAAAGCCGTGAAGACCTGGAAGGAACTTCAGTTAATTAGGCCTTTCAAGGAGTATCGAAGGTGTACATACCTTCGGATTGAATGAGTGCGGGAATGCCGAGCGTCGTGTTCTCCATCAGGTATCTCTGGCCGACGTTTACAGCATACGAGAACTTCTCGTAGGGCGTAAGGTATCCAGCCCAAATACTTCCACCCTTCAACCGCATCATCTCTTGCTATTGAAGCGGTGAGCAATGACTCTCGAATGAAAGAAGACGCACGTACGAGACCAGTCTGGTTGTAAACGAGCGTGTTGTCGAGAGGGTCAGTGAGGTTCATCCAGCCGTTCAAATCGCCCTGAATTCTAAATAACATCGTCAGCGTTGTACAGATAGAATAAAGACGTGGACGTACAATTGTGCAACCTTTTCCTCCACCGTCATACGAGGTAAAAGATCATTAACGCGAGCCTCGATTGACGCCTTGGGGTTTTTGTATGTGGGTACAGATCCATCCTTGTTCGCCGCGCGTGCTTCCAAGCTAAAGTGCATTCCATCGCGAACTCCAAGTAGATTCTCAGCAGCGGTGAACGGGACGAGCACGGTGACGAATGCCAGGAGCGGCAGGAACTTCTTCTCGACCGCCATGATCGGTGGTGGGAATGAGCGGAAGATATATTAGCAAAACTAAAACTCATTTATAGGTGAAGCTACCAACAGAAGCGACGGCGCGAAAGCGGTAATGGGTATATCAAGTTGCAGGATGCGACTGTTCGCGGGCGCGCCAAATAAAGCCTCCAGTACGACAGGTGACCGACGAACCACACGATGCTCTGCAAAGGTTCAATGGTGTGTGCGACGGTCGGGGGCGGGCCGTCCATTTCAATCCGAGGTTCTTCCACGTTAACTGGTGGACATCGGGCGTTAGAGGGCCAGAAGTGAATACTATGCAGAGCTGTCGGATGTTTTGGACGTGATTGGCGATGTCGTGGGGGGCGACTACAGCTGAAAACTGCCTTGCTGGACTTACCCCGGAGTTTTCAAGACAAGCAGAGCTTGGCTGTGGGCAATGACGGGCCGTACGAAGAAGATTCCAATGTAGTTTTGAGAAGCATTGAATATCTCGCGTAAAGGCCGTGTGGAGATATCAATAACACAAAAAACGTCATGACAATCATGTGTACAACTCGCAAACACGTATCCTTGGTATGCGTTCAGCAATGAAGCAAAAGCTGAAAAGAAGTGAGACTCAGAGCTTCGCAGGAAGTGTGTACAGCAAAGATACCTGCCGGTTCAAGTGACTGAAAAGACTGTTGTGGTCAAGATGAAAATGTTGATCCCGAAATGTACGGAACCTATGTCACGACCTCTTATGATCTTACATTTGACCACTTTGCTGAGCATCGGAGAAACAACCTGGGATTTGTATCATGAAGGTATAGATAGAAATACAGTGAGTCTATTATTTCATTGTCCGGTGTATAGCTGCATATTATGATAAGTTATCTCGTCGAGTTAAATACCTTGATAACCCCAAAGTCAATGGTAAAAAATGTTCATGATCAGAATCACAGCGCCTTCTCTTTCCCTTCTAACGCTCGCTGTGCGTCCATGGCGGCGCGTATTGACTTGGCGCGCTTGACGACGTCGAGGAGGCCCTGGACGTGCGTAGGTCTCCAGTCCATCGGCAATCGTTCATGGCCAATCCACTCCCGCATCCACTCGACGGGAACACCGATGTTCTTCCCTGCTTTTGTCTCCCAGACGCCAAGAATAATGGCCATCTCGCCTCTTGCAATCTCCGCATGTAGCCCATCGAGCTTCGGGGAATCCTTCTCTCGCCGAACGCGAGCACGCGCAACATCAGAGGCGTCCATCAAGGTTCGCCTATCGCCGGCTTGTGCCCCCTCTCCTTCCTCGTCGCCCGTCTTTGAGTCTATGAGAAGCGAGTTGACTAGGCTGTCGACGACGTTGATAGGTGCGTATTTCTGGCCCTTTGGCGTATCCCGATGAACAAGACTAGCGTCATGCTCAATACGACCATGCCTGCCTATCTCATGGAGACTGACGTTGGTGACTTTCCGGAGAAGGACGAAGCCACCGATGGAGAGGAAGAAGGCGAGAGGTGCAGAGAGGTTGTAGCATGCCTTCAGGCCCATGGCTAGCTCCCAGAAGCTGAGGTTCTTTCCATCTCGGGCGCTGTTGATAAGCAGGTTAGCTGTTGTAAACTTGTCAAATAAATCACGTACATATAACCATGATTCGCCATCGTATTGAGGGCTGGGCATGGTGATCGACTATCACCAGGCTGAGCTGGGCACCACTCGTTGCCCTTGCCAGTAACTGGGCATTTCGATCCTAAGTGCGTGTGTTTGTTGATAGCAGGGTGTGATGAAGGCAGCGACATGGCGATTTCGTGGGGTATGAGTGAGTGGAGTGTTTGACAAAGTCTTCACAATGTGCCTCTGCTATTTAAATACTGCGACGGAACACAGGAACTGATACAGGGATATGAAGATTCAGGACAGTTTCACGTCAAATATCGACGGGGCGGTGTCTCCAAACATCCGAGTCCATCCTTGGACGTTACAGATTGTCGCCGAAAAGCTTTGATCCTCAACGCCACGGGCCTGGATAAGTGATCGGTTTACAAAGTTGACTGGTGAAGGAACTTTTTGGATGTTTACCTTCAAGTCCATGGTCGGTGATATGAAAAGCCGTCAGGGACGAGAAACAAAAGTGGCTCATTCCATCAGAAGATCAGGAAATCCATGTGGCTACGAACCTAGTGGTCGTTTTTCCTGTTTTGGAAACATATTCAAACCAAACCATCTTGAACATACACATATATCATCCACAATAGCTTTTCCTGTGAAAGCACTTCACAGCTTCACATATATCTACGTGCAATATTGTCTGATCTCTCACCGCTGTCCTCCCTTCTTTGACGGTATCCAACTATCAAACATCGGAAGATTTTATGCACCGCTATTTTCTAGAGGCGTTTCATGACTCAGGTTGCATTCTTGTTCCCACTTGGTGGCGCCTGTCGTTTCAGCGCCCGAGTCACACACAAATCACTGATGGAAACCTCAGCAATTGAGGATTTTCGAAAGTTCGAAGTTCGTCGTGGAGATCTAGAGGCTGGTTTTTTTTTTTTGGAAAATTCTTCACAAGTAAACGATTTTGGGTGAAAATAGAACACTTACCAGTGTTTGGAAACAACTATTCTACCCTCGGTTTGTCGATGAACGGCCTGTCGAGTTCTTCAAGGAATCGACATCAAACGGATTAACAAACGGAGTCACCCACGGCACGGCTTCAATGCATAAGCCTCTTAGAGCTGTGTCAACGCCAAGTGCGATTCACATATCGACGTTTCAACCATTGCACACGCACAGGAGCCA
>JABCKO010023965.1:0-13216 GCA_018855915.1 Tephrocybe sp. NHM501043
AGCCGCCAACCATTACAATGAGCTCATGCCTGCATATAATACTGCTCGGGACTGGCTGCAATATCTTCCGGTGAGCACTGTCCTCATTGTTTTATACCACAATTCTGCAATTGTACCCAATCAGCCGATATTCAACATATTCACCGATGGTGTCATTATATGGCGAGCCTGGGCCATTTCTGGGACTGGCAGACTGGTGTTGTATGCTTCTATTGCTCTGTGGATTTCATCTCTTGGTATTCAAAGTCATTTTCCATCTAAAATACTGTACTGAGATTTTCTAAGGTGTCACACTTTCGTGGCTTGTTTATGAGTCAATTCACGCCTCGGAAGTATCAATACTCCATACAACTGACCCGGTATTTGTCGGCCTTGGGATATCCTCCTATGCTCTGTCGCTTGCAACAAACTTGGCAGCAACGGGCCTCATTGCATACATTCTCTGGTATGAGTCACTATATGGCAAAAGAACACCATTGACTCCGCACCCCCTAGGAAAAATATGAGATTCCTGAAGCAGATGGGCGGGCTTCACCGCCAATTCAATGCCTGGCGCATACTACTCCTACTGGTTGAGTCGGGAGCAGTGTATGCGCTGGTCCAGGTGCGTTCTTATACGCCTACTTTATGACGCCAAATATCGAGAATTCCCTTCCCCACCAGACAGCAAATGTTGCACTGGCCTTCGCCGTTAAGCCTAATGAGGTGTTCTTGATTGCCTCCCAGACATTTAGAAGTGCTTATATTGCGATCTCCGTGAGTAGGCTATAAATCAGGAGAAACATTTGAATCTACGCTAACCATGACAATCGACAGCTGGCTTATCCAACACTAACAATCTCCATTATCACCGGGCCATTTTCCATGGATCGAGTCCAGGAATCCGTTGTGGAAATACAGACCATATCTGACGCATCTCAACGTGGGTGACACTTTGGCACAAATGGTCGGTGCAGCCATATGGATACCCAGGGAGGTTGCTTTGGCTACAGGGTTGGGCGCACGGCGGTTTGGCTGCTTCCATCGCAGCCTTTTGCCTATTTACAATTTATCAGTCTTTAAATGGAACGGTTTTACATGACAGTAGATTGTGAATGCATGTGAGACAACATTTGAGGGTGGAATGGACATGAGATCATCCATGCGGGGTCATGCAAAGATCAAATGTACACTCAAGGTCTCAAATCAGATCAATGGAGAGAGGGCAGGGCATGTCTTCATAGCATATCAAAACCTATCCTAGGGGTACACATCGATCGAGAACGGGAAGCAAAACGGATGTATTGTGTGTACGGTATACGACGCGAGGGATGCGGCGACCTCTCCCAGCATGAAGCAAGAGCCACATTAGGCAGCAGTCTTGTGTACAGCCTTGATGGCTGCAACCTTGGCCTCCTTCTCTGTGACGCCCTTGAAGAGGAGGGCCTCGAACTTGGTCTTTTTTTCCTTCTGGTGCTCGCTGCGGTAGCGCCTCAGGCAGTGGGGGTGGCGGCGGTGTCGGAGACGTAGAGGGGTGACAAGATGCTGGATTTTGGGGCTACCTGGAGACAAAATTAGTCAAAACACGGAGAGTGCATGGATGCTGCTCTACTCATGTCTTATTTTAGGGTTTGAAATCCTCCTTCTTCGCACTATTAACTTCCCTCCTGACAGCATACTCCCCTTTCCCAAGCTGAAGAAGCTCCTGATCTTCGTCGCCCTCTTGGGGAGGAGATTATCCGTCAAGCAACAAATATCTTTTGGACGCGGTAGGGGAGAATGTCATCCTGCTTCATGGGGACACCCTGCTTGTCATTGCCGCTGGTGATGCGGAAGATGTAGCCCTTCCAAAATTGGGTGAGGGAGTCGAGCTAGACTCCTTACAACACACTCCCCCCATCATCATCCTTGCCCAAGCTGAAGAAGCTCCTGATCTTCGTCGCCCTCTTGGGGCCCAGTCTCTTTGGGAGGGCATTATCCGTCAAGCAAGGGATATCATTCAGACCCAGTAGGGGAGGAGGACGCTGCTTCATGTGGAAACCCTGCTTGTCATTGCCGCCACTGATGCAGAAGATGTAGCCCTTCCAAGATCGGGCGAGGGAGTCGAGCCAGACTCCTTGGTTGATGCATTCGTTGTACTAGATGCGGCTGCGGGCCTATTAGATCGAGCGTAACTGAACGCACTATCACCTCTCTTCATCGACGTCGACGAGTTTCTGAGCTCCCGTGGCAGGGTCTAGCGACGATACTCAGCATTCTGACTTGTTGAACGTTGATAAAACTCGCTAGCAATGTTGAACATCATGCTGTCAGCACACTGTCAGCACCGTCGTAAAACATTAGGGGAGACGGAGGCGACTGACCTGGGCAACCCCTTGCAATGACTTTGTTGCTGGCCTCGTTGTGCCAAAGGGCTGTGGCTTTGGGCGACTCACGTGTGCATATGGCGATCATGCCTTCTACTATCGCCAATGCAAAACTCTGTGCATATGGGCACCGTCATCAGCTGGGTGGGACTGTTAGTGTTGAATGTTGCCACGTCACTTGCAGGTCAGGGTGTGAGTCGACCGATGACATTCTCGAAGCATGTGTTATTTTTAGACTGCGTAGGGACTTGGTTGGAGGTCATGGTTCGAGTCAGGACATCCAAAATGGGGGCGAGATGAGAGTACCCAAAACCACAAAAAGTCACCCCGATTGATTGATGGACGATCCACGCGCAGGCCAGCATACTCGTAAAGGTAGGAGCGCGCCTGTAGGTGTGAGGTGGGGTGGGGTGTGGGAGGGATGAGGTTGTAGCGACAATGGGGAGAGGGGCAGAGATGCTTGAGGTCGATCACTCACGGGAAAGGGGTGGCAGCTGAAGGCAAAGCGAACTTGGGGCGAAGTAGGTACCACTTGAAATGAGGCCTCATTGAGTGAGACGAGCGAGATGAGAGGCGATAGCTGCTGTGGATGGTCTCGTGAGGCTGTAATGCGGACTCAGCCTGTCATGGCGGGAGATGCTTCAAAAGGAAGGCTAGGGGAGTTGCCCTGAAAATGTGTCGGATGCAGTGGAAATGAAGAAGTATGGGAGGAAACGCACTACAGCTTCTCCTGACAGAGATTTACCATATCTGGGAGCAGCGTTGGTATGGAATTCCCTGAGCACGTGTTGGGACAAGAGGAAGGCACTGGAAGGACGTCAACATTGTCAGCAGCTTTGTAAAACAATGGCAGGACCAGCTCATGAGCTATGGCAGAGCCCAAGTTCAATTCCCAACCGTGGTCAAGCTTCACGTGTATGCTCTATTGGAGTTGCGTTGGGCCTGGTTGTGTTGGCCCCCGAACAACAAGGCAAGACTGAGGCACGTGCAGGCTGAAGAAGGTTAATGAGGTGTCGATGACGATGACGGCTAGGCAGCTGGTGCACGGAGGTTGATGAATAGATCGTAATGGTCATGGTTCGAGTTGATTGTGTTTTCCACTACGCCGATTAGATGAGGATGGAGATAAGATATGGACCGCCTCTTCACAATCTTGTTCCAACATCGCCATAACATCCCAGTCGCTATGCACAAGTCTGGCATTACCTTCTCGCTGGTACATCTTCTCGAATGAATTATAGCACTCACCTTCAGTTGGCCGTCTCTCAGTATTGCCCTCTTGGTCTCGTCCTTCTCGCCCAAACAATCTTCAACAACTCGAAGGGCGTATAGTCCGCCTTTGGCATTCTCTTCAGCATTATCGATGGCAGTTGGATTCTCGTAATTATCTCCGATAAATTGCACTCTTCCTTCCCTTCTTGATAACCATTGCTCTTGTCGTTCAGGTTCTCAACCCCTTGGCATCAGGTTGGTGGTTCCATTCCTGATCCTATTGATTGCTAACTCATCCTGCCTTCTTCCTCTTAGATGCCATTGTATGCCTCGGGTATCCGACCATCTTATCCCTCCTCTATTCCATCATTTGTAAAACACAGGTAAGTTAATATTGGCCATTGAAGACATGGACTCGGCGGTTGTTATAGCGTGGAGAGCTCTATATAGGCCAGTCAGTGTTCTTCGCTTCCACCCGCCCCTGACTGACCGATGATGGGAATGAGGTGTAACCTCCTGCTTGGTACACCACAGGATCAATATGTCGACATCAATTGTAATGTTTGGGATCATATTGGCTTTTCCCCGTTGACACGCACATCGCGGAACAATCAACCGCCATTCGACACTCAAACCCCTTATTCTTGGCCAGTTGTATATTTATTTGTGTCACAGTCTTCTGATAAAGATCTCCTATCTTAACCAGATTCCTTCGCTTTACATGGCAAATCAAAAGCCTGAAAAAGTAGGCTGTCTACGGACACGCAGCCTGGGTACCAAGCTTGCCCAAACCTAGTCACTGATGGCTTCTGAGTGCTTCGATCATGTGCATTGTGATTCTGAGTTCGACTACCTCGGCTTGTACGATGAAGTTCTTGCTTCTTCGGGATCAAGGACTGTCGGAAATGCGGTCAACGTCCTGCCGTCCCAGGGGCAATTGCATCATGTGAAGGTGGGCTTCTGATTTGCCTTGCGCGATGCCACGCTGATCATCTTGTGATCTTCAGCTCTCTCCTCACCCACCACTATCTCAGCTTGTACAATCACATTCTTGCGTCTTCTTCTATCTCAAGTGTTGTGGCCCCTTTCAGTCTGATATGGTATGTAAATGGTGTCAGCACCCTACGGACCTAGCGGACAAATAGAGTCCGTTCAAGGTTGGCTAAAAATACCCATATATGTACACTTTGTATTCCCAACTTATCCACCTGTAGAAGGGGATATATCAGGAAAAGCGCCTATGCTATCCTAATGCTTCAATTTTGTCCTCACCGTCTATTGATTTGGTCACCGACTGAATGAGACCTGAAGAGGTAAGATAGATCATGACGGATGAGCACCAGCGAACGAACTGATCTTACTTCAGGTTTGTCCGTCTGTCGCATCACAGCCCAGCCTTGTCATCTGAATTTCTATTTATGTGCCTGGATTATAAATTAAGGTGCCCTGTTCTTACAGAACAAGGCATGGGAGGACAGTTCTTGATGAAGATACACCTGGATCATCTCAGATTGTGAGCGCTTCCTCCATCATCAGATGTTCTTCCCTCTGTAGTTCAATTTTGGATTGTTGGAAATGGGAATATGAGGTGAGTCCTCAATATGGATCACCACCAATATGGGCAATTGGGACTCATCTTCTCAAGCACTTTTTTTTCTCGTAGCTCTTTGCACCATCACGGAGGCGACAGTACCTACTGAAGATTGAAGAAGCTGTACGTATGCAGAACGATGGATGTAAGTACATTGTGAACCTATTTATGAAACAGGCCTTGCTGTAATATAAATTGTGTGAGGCCGTTGTTTGAGACCTGACACCTTTCATGCCATGACTCCCAATGAGCGCCACCTGGTTCAAAGCGTTGGTCTTTATCTGTACAAATTTTTCTTACCACACACCCCAATCTTCCTGGGATATGGTATGGGACTGTTTACATCATTATGCATGAATCTCTGCCTCGATTTATGTATTCCTTATTTTTTAGGTGTCTTTGCGCCACTGTCCATTATGGTTCTCCAGTTTCTCTTCAAGTAGTCTCATTCAATTCCAGGATGCACTCCCATCTTACCTCTATCGCCTCAGGAAACAATCAAAGTCATCAATCTCTTGGGCAATGATTGGAGTGACCTCCTTTAGTTTCCTTTCCATGACTACATATATGATACTACAAGTGTGGGGTAATGTATTACTACTTGATATCTTCATCAAGGGGCATCATAACATCATGGAAGCTGCCAATCATTACAATGAGCACCTCACTGCATATAATACTGCTATGGAGTGGCTGCAATATCTTCCAGTGAGCAGCCTCCTCATTGTTTTATATTATAATTCCGAAATTGTACCTGATCAGCCGATGTTCAATGACGGTGTCATCATATGGTGAGCCTGGGCCATTTCAGGGACTGGGAGAATGGTGTTGTATGCTTCTATTGCCCTGTAGATTTCATCTCTTGGTATTCAAAATCATTTTCCATCTAACATACTGGACTGAGACTTTTCAAGGTGTCACACTTTCATTGCTTGTTTACACATCCATTCACGCCTCGGAGCTATCAACAGTCATTATAACTGATTGGGTACTGAATGGCCTCAAGGACTCCTCCTATGCTCTGTCGCTTGCAACAAACGTGGCTGCAACAGGCCTCATTGCATATATTCTCTGGTATGAGTTAGTATATGTCAGAAGAACACCAACAACTTCCAATCCCTAGGATCAATATACAATTCCTGAGGCAGATGGGCAGGCATCAACACCACTTCAACTTGTGGCGCATACTACTCCTACTGGTTGAGTCGGGAGCAATGTATGCCGTAGTTCAGGTGTGTTATTATACGCCTACTTTATGCTGTCAAATATCAAGAATTCACTTCCCCACCAGACAGCAAGTATTGTACTGTCCATTGCTGTTAGGCCTAGTGAGGTGTCCTTGATTGCCTTCCAGACATTTGGAAGTGCTTATGTTGCAATCTCTGTGAGTAGGCTATAAATCAGGAGAAGTATTTGAATCTATGCTAACATTGATACTCCTCAGCTAGCCTATCCAATGCTAACAATTGTCATTCTCACCGGGCCATTTTCCATGGACCAAGTCCAGGAATCCATTATAGAAATTCAGACCCTATCTGAGGCACATTGAAGTGGGTAAAACTTTGGCACAGATGATTGGTGCATCCATAATGAATAGCTAGGGTGGGTTCTTTGGCTATGGAGTTGTGTGCATGGCACTTTAGCTGGTTCCATAGCAGACTTTTGTGCCTTTGTAATTTTGTATCTCCCATTTTTCATGTGGAATGGTTTGAAAATATTGTAGCCTGTGAATGGGTGTGACAGAGATGACTTTGGGAGGGGAAGGAACATGAGCATGGGATAATCCATGTGCATGTACAAAGTCATAGAGAGACCAAATCTATACCCAAGGGCTCACAGCAAATCAAAGCAGAGAGAGCAGTGCATGTCTTCATAGCATTTCTTAACATATTATAGGGGTACACATCAATCAAGAGGGAGAAGAAAAAATGGATGTATTGTGTGTATGGTATATGACATGAGGGACACAGCAACCTCTCCCAGCATGAGGCAAGAGCCAGATTAGGTGGCAGTCTTTGGTGCAGCCTAGATGGCTGCAACCTTGGCCTTCTTCTCTGCAACATGATTGGAGAGGAGTGCCTTGAACTCAGCCCTTTGCTTGTTCTGGTGCTTGATACGGTGGTGCTGGAGGGAGTGGAGGTGGCGGTGGCGCTGGAGATGCAGAGGGGTAACAAGGCACTAGATTTTGTGGCTAAGGAGACAGGATTAGTCAAAACATGGAGAATGCACAATGCTGGTGTACTCGCACCTTGGTGTAAGGCTTGGCATCCTCCTTCTTCGCACTCTTAACCTCCTTCCTGACAATGTACTTCCCCACATCATTCTCCTTGCTCACGTTGAAGAAGCTCCTAATCTTTGTCTCCCTCTTGGGGCCCAGTCTCTTGGGGAGGACATTATTTGTCAACCCAGTAATATCATTAACCCAGCAATATTATTCTCTTCCTGCTTCATGATGACAAGCAAGATGATTGCAATATTGGGGCCAACAATGCAGACATAGATGGACTTGCACCTGTGCTAGCCTGTGCAGAGGGTGTGGTAGCACTAGTGGCCATCGGCAAGGAGGAGGTGGACACAGTAGGGGAGGAGGATACCCTGATTCATGGGGAAACCCTGCTTGTTGTTGCTGCCAGTGATGTGGAAGATGTAGCCCTTCCATTTGTCACCAAGGGAGTTGCTGGGGACTTCTTGTGTGATTTCTTTGTTGTAGAAGATGCAGCTGGGTGCCTATTAGATGTAACGACTATGAACAATGAAAACCTGCACCCTGATTTGGCTCATGAGGTGCATATACTTAGGGGAATGCAATGCATATCTCAAGTTAGCAATGATTTTGTTTGTGACTAGATGGCAATGATGTCTGAGAAGTTTATACCCTACTCCTTCTTCCAATTGCAAACCCTATCCTTATGCATGAGTCACATCCCGCCCATGCATGTGAAAGTGCAAGCCCCCAAAAGCCCCAAGGTCAAGCCAATATGAACATAGAGAATAAGAGCCGCAGCAGCAGGACCTGCACATACAGAGCTCTATGCCTTGCACCTCCCTTTAATCCACCATAAGCATGATCTCAAAACTTGGCTCCATCCCCGCTCATGCATCACAAAGCCCAAGCACCTAAAAAAACCAAAAGGTCATACCAATTAACGGGTGGACAATGAACATCCTTGCAAGCATGGACACTAAAGGTAGGAGGGTGCCTGTAGATTTGAGGTGGGGAGGGATGTGGTTGCGTGAATAATGGGGGAGTGCAAAGATAGATGGGGTATGCATCAAAATCAAACAATAACTCCAGTGCAGTGATACATGAGGACAATCAGTGATGGGGAAAGTGTGGTGGTTGAAGCCAAAACTCACCTTGGGCAAAGAAAGTACAACTTGAAGTAGGATGACGTGCAGAAAGGCCAGCGACAGGATAGGGATGGTCTTGTGATGTCCAGAGTCAGAAGTGCATGTGTGCAAGAAATGGTTTGAGAAATGGAGGGCAGGGACCCAGCATTTGAATTTGATGTACGTTACATCCACAATGACAATGCTGTATATCGATGGGAGTGTGCTATTGTGTGGGAAGGGGTTTGAAGCATCAGTGCTCATGCAGAGTATGGGGATGGCAAATTAGATGATGCCAAATCAGATGGTGTCAGTGTTGGCAAGTCAAGGTGACAATGGAGAGAAAGCCGGTTTAAAAATTCCACCTTGCACTAGTATTCAAGGGGGGGTAGCCTTGATGGCAGTGACCTCAGCCATCTTCTTGACAATGCAGTTGGCAAGGGAGGCGTTGAATCCAAATATTTGTTCCTCTGTTACTTGAGATGGCAGTGTTGAGGCAGTGGAGGTGGCGGCGGTGCTGGGGATGCAGAAGGGTGACAAGTTGCCTGGCATTGGACTGCATGAACATGGGTTGCATAAAGAAAGACAGTAAATTGACTGAGGGACTCATGCCTTGGTGGTCCAATTTTGCATCCATCCTCCCTTGTGCTCCTTACTACCTCAAGTCTGAAAGGCTCTTGATCTTCATTGCCTAGTGCCATCTGAGAACATTATCAATCAGCCCAAGAACACCATCCTCTCCCTGCTTCATGAGGATCAAAGTAGGGACCTCAATATTGGGCCAACAATGTAGCTGTGGATGGGCTTACGCTTGAGCTTTTCCATGTGGAGAGTGCGGTAGCAGGTGCCATAGCACAAGTGGCCATCAGTGAGGAGACCAACATGCAAGGGGAGGGTGGGAAGCTACTACCTTTCAACATCAAAGAGCATATGAGCTGTCCAGGGATGGAGTCACAGACAGGTTTGCACTTATTCTCGCCCATGTGGTGGAGGCCGTACCACAAGTTGACTCGGGAGGGGAGGTGGACACCCTCTTTTATGGGATGATCTGCTCTTCATTGCGCCTGTGATACAGCAGATGTAGGCAATTGGCTTGGTTGTCTTGAGGAATTCTCCCATTGTAGAAGACACATCTGGAAACAGGAAATGATTAATGTAAGATGTCAGTGGAGATAGAGAAGCTGGGAGGAGATGCACTGTTGCCTCTCCTGATTGGCATGAGGAGTTGCAGGATGCAGAAGCACTGATTGATGCATCACATCAAGAAGTTGGAGGGCCAGCTGTTAGTGTTGAGCTTGCCAAGTGTGGTCACCTAATAACAGGAGGAAAAGATGGTAGAATGTGCAGGGTAGATTATGACAACATGCTCAGAAGCTGCGTTAGGCTATGTGAGGGTGCATGGAGTTTGGTAAATGTGGTGTTCACAAAATGGGAAGTTGAGATGAGAAGGGGATAAGATGTGACCAATTGATTGATCATCAACACATCTTACAGACATTCCTCATTGCAATCCTCAACTAAGATCCCAGCTTGCTGAGTAGGCATAGAATTCTTTGATGCTAACTGGAGCTCCTCTGCACCATGCACAATATTATGAAACTTGATTCCTCTGGGCACTTTCTCATGCCCTGATTTTCCTCGGTACCCCATTCCCAACTGTGCTTTGAAATACAAAGAATGCAATTACTTTGGTGCTTTCACTTGAGGATCACTCACAGCATTATAAGTCATCACGTCAACTCACTGGGCCTCCATTTCCAACCTTATTCTTGTAGCCCCTACTGGAGTGCATCTCAGCATCTTGCAGAGGCTAAGTTTGATTCATGATTGGATCCACTACCACTGCCAATGTCAAGCGTCACATCTACCCTGTGTTGCAGTTGGTGTTGGGACTATCAAAGGACTGAGGCACATGTGGGCTAGAGTATGAGTCAATGGACAAAAGCTGGATTGAGATAGGAAGGAGATGCATGGCGGTCAGCCAATGTGATAGTCATGGTTCAAGATAAAGATACAATCAATCATTGACCACCCGGTGTACACACACTCCTTCCAACATTGACATAACATCCTAGGGCAATGCGGTCAAGTCTGACATTACTTTCTCCCTGGGACATGGACCTGACAAACTGTCTTGCTCTCTCACTTGCCTAACATCACTCCACAACTTGAAGAGTCCTCTTGTGACATTTTATAAATGGCATGGTAAGTCACAAGGCCATATCAGTGAACCTACCCGGTGCTGCATCAGTTATGGAACCTCTCTCTACTCCTTCCTGTGAAACAATATAGGTGATCCCCTCTTTTCCTTGCCTTGTCAATCACTCTTGTGAAGGTATCAAAAGTTCAGGTGTTTGAGCCCCTTGGCAGATGTAGGTAGTTCTATTCCTGATTCTATCGATTGCTAACTCATCCTGCGCCTTTCCTCGTAGATTGGGGCCTCATCTATCCCCTCCGTTATCAAACACAATTGAGTCAATTTCTCCAATTGAAGATACGGATCTCAGCAGTTTGCTAAGCGGGCATCTCTATCTGGCATGGTCAGCCCTCTGTGCCTCCATCCATGCCCGGCTAACCCTTGGTATCACCACCAGCCATCTCCATGTCACGTGGCCTTGGATGCCTCTCTACGAGTTGTCTCTCTGAAACCTTCGCTTCTCATGTCCACTCTTCAGAGTCATGGGTATGCCTTTCTTTACTGACCATGAGAATGAGGCCTAACACAATTCAGTCTGGATATCCAGACCAATCAACTGCCACTCAACATAGCTGTGAATATTTCAATTATTGTCATTGTGATTTTGATCTCGTCTTACATTGTTCTTACACGATGCCATGCTGATCGTCTTTTCATGTTGACCTCACACAGTACTATTTCAGCTTTTACAATCAATTAAACATCCGTGTTTGCTGCAAGTAGTACTGGTTTCACTGTGGCAATTGCTGCTTACTCAGTAGTTCCTACCAACTGAGATGACATGGAGATATAATATGAGCAACATATCCAGCGCATGAGGAGAGGTCACCAAATGGCTAATGGAACTCACATGGCACCACTCCCAAGTTAGCGAGGATCCAATACTTACATGGAGGCAACCTGGATTTATGGAACACTAGTTTCTCATTGGTGCCGTCCTATTGCTCTCAAGGTCGATTTGGTCATGTACAAGTGTATACTTTGCATTCCCAATATTATCCACCTGGAGAAAGGGATATATCAGGAAGAGTGCCTAGCACTTCAATTTTGTCTATTGATTTATTGACCGACTCAAAGTAAAGGTGAAGAGAAGGATAGATCATGACAGATGAGCGCCAGTGAACAAATCAATCCTACTTCAGGTTTCTCTATCTGTTGCATCAGATCCCAACCTGGTTGTGTGATTCAATCTTCTATCCTCTTGCCTAGGCCCCAAGGAGCATTCCTTGATGAAGATGAACCATGAAGCATGTGGCATCTCAGATCCTGGACGCTTCATCCATCATCATATGTTCTTCCCTCTGTAGTTCAATTTCGGATTTTTGAAAATGGGAATATCAAGTGAGTCCTCAACTCGGATCAGCACCAATATGGCCGATTTAGACTCATCTTCTCCAGCACTTTTTTTATCATACCTATATGCACCATCAAGGATGCGACAGTACCTACTCAGCATTAAAGAAGCTGTACCTATGTGAAACGATCTATGGAAATATGTTGTGAAGCTATTTATGAACAGGCCTTGCTCTGATATAAATTCTGTGGGGTGGCCATTTGAGGCTTGAAACTCGTGAGCCATGACTCCAGACGAGCGCAAAGTAGTTTGAGCTGTAGGTGTTCATATATTCGAGGAATTCTTCTCACAAACCCCGACAATGCTGGGATATGGTATGGGGCTGTTTACATCATTATGCATGAAACTCTTCCTTGATTTATCCATTAGGTATCTTTGCGCCACTGTCCGTTATGGTTATCCAGTCTCTCTTCCAGTAGTCTCATTCAATTCTAGTATGCACCCTCATCTGACCTCCATCGCCGTAGAAAACTGTCAAAATTATCCATCTCTTGGGCAATGATTGGAGTGACCTCCATTAGTTTCCTTGCCATGACTGTCTATATGATACTACGGGTTCGGGATGAAGTTTTACAACTTGATTTGCTAGTCAAGGGGCATCATAACATCAGGGGAACCGCCAACCATTACGATGAGCTCCTCCCTGCATATAATACTGCTATGTACTGGCTACAATATCTTCCAGTGAGCAGCCTCCTCATTGTTTTATATCACAATTCTGCAATTGTACCTGATCAGCCAATATTCAATGACGGTGTCATTATATGGCAAGCCTGGGCCATTTCAGGGACCGGAAGACTGGTCTTGCATGCTTCTATAGTGCTGTGGATTTCCTCTCTTGGTATTCAAAGTCATTTTCCATCTAACATACTGAACTGAGATTTTTCAAGGTGTCACACTTTCGTGGCTTGTTTACATGTCCATTCAAACTTCGGAGCTATCAACAATCATTGTAACTGATGGGGTAATGAATAGCCTCCAGGACTCCTCCCTTGCTCTGTCGCTTGCAACAAACGTGGCTGCAACAGGCCTCATTGCATATATCCTCTGGTACAAATCAATATATGGCAGAAGAACACCATTAACTCCGCACCCTCTAGGAACAATTTGAGATTCCTGAAGCAGATGGGCAGGCTGCACCGGCACTTCAACTCGTGGCGCATACTACTCCTACTGGTTGAGTCGGG
>JABCKO010023967.1:0-13101 GCA_018855915.1 Tephrocybe sp. NHM501043
AAGTGAAAGGATGTTTATCTTTTTCTCTGATGTGTCTACACGTTAGCACCACTTGTCGTCATTCAAAACATACTGCGCACCCATTTTTCTTGGTCATTTTGACATGAGCGCATTGGGGAAACACGTCAGCAGGTGCCTCAAATGTTGCTCCGCCTTTGAACTCCTTACTCGCTAGAACACAGTCTTCTACGCCACCCGATCGTTACGAACATCCCAATGCAGTTGTACACGGCCACTGATGCTCCAAAATCATTTCAATCTAGCTATTAGGTGGTTTTTAGACGTGTACGGTTGCACTAGGCACCGATTCCAAGCTAAAATTAGGGTGGTCCTTTTTTTTTTAAGGGCATCGGCAGCACCCCCCCCCCTCCTACCCCGTGTTCGGGATTTGCATCCCACCACCCCCTTGATTTGACCACTCAATTCTGTTGCTGTTCTGTCTCCGTATTACGGGGCTTTGCATATTAGAAATGATACTGATACCCCATAACTAGTGCTCTCTGATCGCATTTTATCCACCTGACAGCTTCCAGAAGGGTCGCTCTAGTCATCTTCATCAGTGGAACTGCATCCATGTGTGCATTGGCACCTGACTGTGCCTTCCATCATCGCCCTCAAATGGCTTGATTGTTCTGATTGCTCCTACTTCTTATGCCAACCTCAAACTGCAAATGTCCACATAACGTTGTTTTCCTGGGCGTTCCACATAGAGATTGGTTTGATGCAGCTCTAGTTCTATTTCTAAGATCCTCGCATGGTACTAGCACTTTACAAGACTACTGGTGTATTGATGGATGGGAACAACTAACTATAATCCCACCAATCTGATATATAGTCAGCTTCCTGAACTGGCGCCTTTTCTCCTGGTACTTTGGCTGGACTTAGCGAGGGTGCATGTCAATTATGATGCGCGACCATGGATACGCGATGTATGTACAGTAGGTTTACGTATATTTGTACTAAGGCTCCAACCATTTAGGTTTTGTTTACAGATACTATGCCCTACTACGCAGTTGGCAAGTTGGAGTTACAAGCTGATGCGTGGCCGCAGACCATCGGGTTCACGTCACGCCGTTATTAAATTAAGCACAGGTTCACGGGACATTCTACTGTATGATATACTAGAAATAGCTTACAATACATAGCCTCAGTACCATGTGATTGTATTTAAGTTTAGGATCAGCACAGAATATATCTATCTACCTGCCTATCTTTCAACTGGTCATGGGCCCTGGCCTTAACTGAAATTACATCCCACATAACTCCTTGACACTTGAAGCCCCCATGTCATCCGATGGATTGTCCTTCATCGAATCAATGCCCCGAAGGGTGCGGAAAATTATGCCGTGTGGAAAATCAAGATGCTCGACATCTTGACCCATCTGGATCTAATGGATTATGTTGATGGCACCAAGCCACAACCTAAGCTCTCTGAAACTCCTGGAGCTCCCACTCTGAGTCCCAATCCAGCATATGTCACTGCATGGAAGCAGAAGGATTGAAAAGCCTTATCCGCCATTTGATTATGTGTTGGGGGATGTGCCACTTGTGTATGTGGCTGGCTCAAAAATGTCAAAGGAAGCCTGGGACACCCTCAAATTAATGCATGAGGTGCATGGCCCAATAAGGATTGTGACAGTGTACCGGAAATTATTCCAGGCACAATGCAACAATGATAGCAATATTAAGGAGCATATTTGGATGCTCCAAGGACTTGTAGAAGAACAGGCAACTCTCAGGTTAAAAATCAATGATGAAAAATTCAGCATAACACTCCTCACATTGTCACCAGATCTTTGGGACCCCTTCATCTTGGCAATTGATACTGCCACCCTGAAGGAAAGCCACAAATTAATTGCACATGTCCTTGAGGAGGAACACTGCATCAAATCATGCACTGGAGGTGACACAGTGTTAGCTACAAAGTATAACCCAAATGTTACATATTACAACTGTAACGAGAAAAGGCACATTGGCAGCAACTGTTGAGAGAAGAAATCAGACAATAACTACAAGGGAAAGGGCAAAGGGAAGGGAAAATATTGGAAGAATACCCTGAAATTGGACAATGCTCACCAAGCATCTGCTGACAATGACTACTCATTTGTCTCCATTCCTACTACCACTTCCAACACTGCTATGTTTGCAGCTGCACATCCCATTCAATTCTGGCTGATAGTGCATGCACATCCCACATTTTCACCAATGTGAGGCTTGCATTCAAGCCAAACAGCATGTCATACCTTTCCCCAAGGAGTCCAGAGTCACTTTTGATAACATCAGAGGAATTAAATCAATTGATCTCTGGGGACCAGCCTGAACCACTGGTATTTGTGGTATCAGATACTACATGGGCCTAACAGATGGCAAAGTATGCTGTAGTGTTGTATATTTTCTAAAGGACAAAACTGATGACTCTACTGTTGCTTCATTGGAGAAGTACTGGATGGGTGTCAAAACTCAAACAGGCAAAGACTTTCAATCAAGAGAAGGAATTCCTAAATGATGAAATCTATATCTGGTGTTCCAAAAATGGAATTTATCTGGACAACAGCACCCAGATCTTCAGAAGAGAATGGTATCACAGAACATGTCAATTGAACCCTTGTTGAGCATGCATGAGCCATGCTCATACAATATGGATTACCAAAGTCTTTATGGCTGGAAGCCATATCTTATGCCACATTTGTTAAAAATTGGTCCCCCACACATGCTCTTGGCACTATCACACCTGAGGAAGTCTAGACAGGTAACAAAACAGATGTTTCCAGACTACAGGAGTGGGGAACACCTTGCCAGGTTTTGCATGAAGGGGAAAACCTGTCCAAATTAGACCCAAAATCACAGAAAATAATCTTTATGGGACACTCCAATGAAACCCAGGCTTGGCAATACTATAACCCCCAAAAATGTAAAGTTCTGACATCACAGAATATTGTTTTCACATGCAAGACTGCACCTGAGGCTACTCAAGTCTTTGACCCTCTGCAGCTTGAGGGGGAGAATGTATCTGTTAGTGAGCCAGCACAGGATCAAAAGTCTCTTACTTCCATTTCTGCCCCTATTTCCATCCCAAAGCAACCTATAACCCAAAGAGCAGCAAAGTCTGCTCATATTGCTGCATCAGAATCTATCTACTATTGACTTCTCAATAATTCAGCCACACATGATTGCCAATATTCTTGACATTGCACTCCTCAGTGCTGAGCATGGAGAACCTCCAAATATCCAAGAAGCATTGAACAGCACTATATGAAAGGAGTTAATGCAAAAGGAACCTGACCAGTTCAAGGATCTCAGCACATTTACAGACTTAAACAAGCTGGGTATGAATAGAACAAAGTGCTCAATGCACTATTCCAAGAACTTGGATTCATGCAACTGATATCTGATCAATGCATCTATATCTGGGGCAACAGAAACACCATCACCATCATTGCCGTTCATATAGATGACATGTCAATCTTTGCTAAAATGGATACAATCATCATCAATGTTAAACCTGAAATCCAATCTCATTTTAATATTATGGATCTGGGTCAAGCCTGACATATTGTTGGCATTACCATTATGCAAAATGTTAATGACACCATTAAATTATCCCAACAACCCTATCTCAAAAAGATCCTCACATGTATGGGTTTAGAAACATCAAATCCAGTTCATACTCCACTAGACTACAATGTCAAGCTTTAAAAGCTCACTGAAGATAACCCTACTGACCCTGATATACAATGTCAATATCCAGCTGTTATAGCCATGCTTCTATAGGCAGCTCTCTCCATACAACCCAATATTGCATTTGCAGTACAACACCTTAGCCAATTTTCCTTGCATCTAGGACCAGAACATTGGACTGCTATCAAATGCATATTTTGATACCTAAAAGGCACCATCAATCTTGGCATCATCTACTACCATAGGGTGTTTGAAAACACTAAAATTTTCCCCATGTTCTTAGATTCTGATTGGAGCAACAGCCCTGATGACAGCTGCTCTATTTCAGGATATGTCTCAATAATTTCTGGAGGACCAACAACCTGGAGCATGAAAAAGCAACCCACAGTTGCTCTTTCTAGCATAGAGGAGGAGTACATAGCTCTATACCATACAACTCACAAAACTATTTGGATCTGCTCACTTATGTCTGAACTTGGTTTCTCAGCCCCTGACAAACTAACCAATATCATTGTGGATAACCAGTCTGCCATCTCTTCTTCAAGCAGCCCTGTTTTTTACATGCATAGCAAGCACATCAACATTCACCATCATTTCATATGTGAACACATAGCTTCTTACAAAGTTACAGTTTACCACTGTGCATCAAAAGACAATAAAGCTGATATATTTACCAAGGCATTGCCATGACCCAATTTCAAGTTCAAAGTTGAGCCACTTGGGATGTTATTGGCTTGAGGGGGAGAGTCGGAGTTACAAGCTGATGCATGGCTGCAGACCATGAGATTTATGCTACACCATTATTGAATCAATCAAGTGTGAAAGGGGAGGAGTTGATCAGAGTTAATTTGGTAAATAAGAGCTCTTTCTTTACAATTCTTTATACACTTCCTTTCTCTCCATCCCTTTCTCCCACATACCTTTGTACTCACATTAGATATATGCCTGTGAGTATCACAAAGGATTTCCATCCTCTCACATAGCACTCACAGGCAAGTCTTACATTCACACTCTTCATTCATCCTCTTACATGGCACTTGCAGACACCACTAGATTAGATTGTATACATACATCATGCATATTACATCTTTGTAAACTGACATCACATGTCCTGGATCAATTCTCATCCAACTAGCACATGAAAGGATCTACTAAGCAAACTTTGAGTACACCCTCTAGAGATCCCAGCAGCCATTTCATCTCATCTTCCACCCCTGCATTGTCCAACCTTCACCCCACTGCCCTCTGGACCATGACCACCCCCTCTGCAGAAGAATTCTCAGAGCTTTGATTGTCAGTTGTGGCTCTTACAGACATTATCAAAGAAATTTCCCTGAGAACCACACCAGCTACTGCTGCTCCCACACCTTTTCCTGCAGCCTTGCCAGCCTCCTCAGAGTTTGTGCCACTCATTTCCTTAACAACCACTAACAGTGCATCTCTCCCCACCTTCTCTTTGCTCCTGCTTCCCTGATATTGAGGTGACAGTTATCACAGCAATAGTAACACATAAATTCAAGGCAGCTGCACAAACTGGACTCCACCAACTGTGACAAGGAGATGGCATACACCTTCAACAGGTCTACCAACCAGTTTGAAGTCAGCAACCATGCAGCTAAAGATTACAAGGCCCCTTTTTCTATCATAATCCCTCTATAACACTACTTTTGCATGCTCTCATTCCATGTTGGCAATGCAACAGTCACCAATGTCTTCTATCAATATGTTGCACATCTGCTGGAGCTAATTGCAGAATACAAGTGGACTGCAGTTCTCAACTATCACTTGGTCTTCTTTAACAGATGGCATGCAGAAATGGCAGCAGATAACTACTTTAGCTGATCTCTACCTGCTACCAATCTCCTCTTAAAGCATGTCTATGCCTATCACAAGCCCTTTACAACAAAGGCAGCAAAATTAAGTACCTGTGCACTGGCTAACCCAGGAGATGCATGCAGGAATTTTAACAAAGAGAAGTGCATGGCCAACCCCATGCCCATGGAGCTGGCCCCACAACTGCTCTGTCTGCAAAAAAGCAGATCATGGGAAGCACAAACATAAAGACTAGGCAGGCAGCAAGACAAGTCATTTCCTAGGCTAGTCTTTATGCAGCTCTTTACCTGTCACAGACTTCATTGCATTGGACCCCTTCACTTTCAATCTCCCCCTTCTCCCCCCTTGACCAAACACAGAACCCATGCCAACCTCCCTCTTACCAACACATCACATCTATGCCACATCTCTAGCACACTAAATGAGGAGGCATGGAAATGTTATCTATGAGATTACCACAATTGCACATTTGTAAATACCATCATCCAAATCATACATTTTGGTACTAATTTAGGCTTCTTGGGTGATCACACCATTAGCCAAACTTGCACAAATCTCAGAACTGCCTTTGAGAGCAACAATGTGACCAACACATTATCCACCAACATAGCCACTCAGATTGCTAATGGGTGGACATATGGCCCCTTTGCTGAACTGCCATTTAGCAACTTCCATGCATCACCACTTGGAGCTGTATTATGGTAAACACTCCAAGAAAGTTCACCACATCCATCATCTCTCATAGCCTGACAACAGGTCCATCAATGATAGCATTCCACAAAGTGAGGCTTCTATCTAATATAACATAGTTAACAAGGCCATCTCCAATCTCATTGCTGCAGGGCAGAGTGCCTTGATGATCAAACTTGACCTCAAATCTACATTTTGCTATATCCCAATGTGCAAGAAGGACTGGCCCCTGCTCAGCTTTACCTGGCTCAATAAATTCTATTCTGACATGGTATTGGGATTTGGCTGCCACTTGGCCCCCTACATATTCAACCTGTTTGCAGAAGTGCTGCATTGAATTCTCCAATGCCATGTTCCTGCATATATCCACTATTATTTCAACAATTTCCTTGGCATCTTCTTGCCACACCAGCTCCCTAATCTTGCGGTCCAAGCTCTCATGTGGGCCCTAGAACTAGGCTCCCAGCTTGGCCTCAAGTTCCAGCCATCTAAGATTCTAGGGCCTGCCACCTCTATCAAATTCTTAGGCCTAGAACTTGATTCAATCTCAATAGAAGTTCACCTCCCTGGTGATAAGCTAAGGCACCTTCAGAAACTCCTACTGGCATAGTCCACCATGATGCACTGCACACACTGTGAGCTTGACAAACTCACCAGATTTCTGCAGTTTGCCTCACAGATTATTCTGCTCTCTCATGCATTCCTGAAAACACTCTATAACTTTGCTCCTTCCTTTCCCATAATATGCTTTGCTAGATGTTGCATACCTGCCCCTGCATGCCATGACATAGTCCGGTGGCTTGCTATGGCCTTCAACTGGAATGGCATCAAGTTCCTCACCCCCTTATGCATCTCTATCAATGTATTCACTGATGCCAGTGGAAAGAAAGAATTGGGAGGCTATTATGGGTCAAAATGGTTTTCTAGTTGCTGCCCTCAACACCTCAGAACTGAACACATTTAGGTGAAAGGAATGCTCACAGTAGTTCATACAGTCCTGTGCTGGAGGAACTCCTTCTGTGGATGCCACATCATATTCCACATTGACAACAAAGCAGTATTCAATGCCCTTAACAACATCTCCATTTACTTGGCACCCATGATGAAACTCATCCATCAATTTCTAGCCCTAGCCTGCTGCCTTGATTTTTACCTTTTCCTCTTCTTGGTTATCTTCCACTGAAAATTTGATCACTGATGCTGCTTCTCACTTTTCTCTTACATGCATGTTTGAAATCATCACCCCCTAGCTCAATCAACAGCCCACCTTGAAGCACCTCCATCTTGGTGGTGCTACTACAATCAACACCCAAAAACTGTTGCATTTTATCTATGGCATAGCCTCACATCAAACACTTGGCAAACCTACTCAACCAGACAATAACAGTTTCTCACTTATGCCTAACTCAATGGCCTCTACAACCTGGACAGCTCAATTACCCCTGCATCACAGTGAACCATCCTTGCATGGACAGTAAGTCTCAGCAGATGTGTGCAACACTCAACAATCAAGGCCTACCTCACCTCTGTCTGCTCCCTCCATACTAATGCAAATGTCTCATCTGACACTATAGACTCACCCACTGTGCAAAGCCTCATCTGGGGAATCAAATGGTACCATGAGAAGCATGATTGCAGTCCAGTGCAGCCCATCACTCTACCCATCCTCTCATCTATTGTCAAGCAACTCTGCATAGGTATCACTCTAGGCCACACAGTCTTGCAGGCTGTATTCTACCTCACCTATTCTCGGCTTTCACAACTGGAAAAGGCAAGTACAACCTCTCCCTCAATCTTTCCCTTGCAACTTTACAATAATGGCTTGAGTTCCAGCCTCTTCTTGGGGCTTGGACTCGAGAACTTCAGACCAAGAATAACATTTTTCTCCCAACACTTGCCCACTACTGTTCTGCAACCAATCAACCTCAAAAATCTCCTTACTTACATACAAGAATTAAGGAATCAATCAAGTATGAAAGGGGGAGAGTTGATCAGGGTTAATTTGGTAAATAAGAGCCTTTTCTTCACAATTCTTTATGCACTCCCTTTCTCCTACATGCCTCTGTACTCACATTAGATATATGCTTGCAAGCATCATGAAGGATTTCCATCCTCTTACATGGTGCTTGCAGGCAAGTCTTACATTCACACTCTTCATTCATCCTCTCACACAGTACTTACAGATGCTGCTAGATTAGATTGTACATACATGTCACACATATTACATCCCTACCCACCATTTCTATTCATTGACTCCTTCTACATATACAACTACATTTTCACCACTATGTATTTCACAACTAGTCCCCTGTAGTTGGCTTGAGTTCTGGCCTCTCCTCAGGGCTTGGACTCAAGAACTTCAGACCAAGAATAACATTCCTTTCCCAATGCTTGCCTGCTCCTGTTCTGCAACTGATTGACCTCAAAAATCTCCTTACTCACACACAAGAATTAATAAATTAAGCACAGGTTCATAGGACATTCTACTGTATGATATACTAGACATAGCTTACAATACATAGCATCAGTACCATGCAATTGTATTTAAGCTTAAGATACAGTACATAATGTATCTATCCTACCTATCTATCTTTCAACTCAGCAGGACCCTCATCTTGGCACCCTCTGATATTTCACCACTCACCATCATCTTTGCCAAGATTTCTGTGTAGGTATACTTAGTATTGTATTAAAAATTAAGAAATAATGTACCATTTTGAGCACATCAGCATGCCACATAGGGGGGCCACAATTGCCAAAATATTGGATTTGTCACACCCCACAGGAGGTTGCCAATAGTTATGCCAAATTCAAAATTTGGTTCCATGAATGGAAGTATTTTGTATTCCTCACCATTAGATAATTTTCCTGCTGAACAGTTGACATGCTTTAGTGTGCAAATGTTCTTTGCAAGACCTCTGATATGTTTTGCTCCACTATCTGCCTAACTGGTACTTTTTTCATCACACTGCCAAATTTTACATGCATGTCACATGTATAGCTACCACCTAAGGAATTGAAAGTCTCAGTCACAAGAGAGTCTAGTAGACCCATTATTTGTATTGGTTCCAATAGGCCTCTGAGAGTCACTTCTAAATTCCTAAAAATAGACTGCCTCAGATTACAGTCTGTACTCTTCTAACAATAAACTGTGTCAGAATTTTTGAAACCCACACTGCCAAAACACTCTATAAATTAGCAGTTGCAATGTTGTGGGATGAATTTTAATCATGAACAAAATTCATCTCCTCACAATGAAATCCTTGTTCCTCCTTCTCACTTCTCTCATTGCTCTTGCTGTTGCAGCACCCATACCTGCATGTTTCCACTTGTATACTTAAGCCTACCCTAGTTTTGTAGGCACCATAGGATTAGCCTAGACTTAAAGTCATAAGAGCAAGTCTACCATCACTTTAGCTATATGAATAAGTCTACATAAGTTAAGTCTATCAAGCCTATCAAGCTGTCTGAAGAAGTCTACCTGAGCCAAGCCTAGCCTGTAAGTTTGAGCCTACAAATCCTATTATGAAAAAAATTAGCTGCATATCTTCACAAAGTCTACCAATACAAATCCTATCAATACAAGTCCTGTGTCATCAACAAGCCTATTGTGTCATCAGGTTAGTTTGAACTGAAGGCAATAAGTCATTGCACCAAGTCTTTTATGTGTGTCAATCCTATTTATGATCTTTGTTCACCTGATCCTACAGATGTAAGTTCATTGTAGGCTTGTGAACATGGTTGTTGCATCAAGCCTATCATTTACTTCAACTATATGTACAATTTTTGTTCTCAACACTTTTTGTGTCACCATCACCATCATCCAGAGAAGCTTTGAACTATGCAAAGGCGTGAGTAAGGAGGACCTTGCTGGGAGAGATGTGTATCTTTTGCACTCTGCAAACACCTTCTTGCAGTTGTTTGCCAGCTTCTGGTACATTGCAACATGCTTCAACATATATGTGCAAGCTTCAGACACCTTATTGGATGCAATTATGTTCTAGATATCTACCATCTGTGTAAAGGAAACTCTGGCACAGTAAAACTCCTCCAATATTTCTTTCTCCTCCTATGATTGGTTCCAGGTAGCTCAATCCCAAAACCACTTTACATGATCCACTAGAGATACATTGTTACAAATTTAGACAGACAGAAGCAATGAGCACTTACTTTCTAACCTCCACACATCTTCCTCTTCAGGTGACTGAGCACCACTATGGAATAACAATTTTGAAGTTACCCATCTTGTGTTGTTCCATCACATTTTTGCATTACAGCATAGTTGAATTAAGTTGTTGTAGAGACTAAGCTTCTGGAGAGAGGTCAAGAGATAGTAACACATATATATATCTATTGGTACTTTACCATCACCACTCTACTCTCTGCATTGAGAGAATGTAGATGCTATTTTGTATGTGTATTGGAACATTGACCAAAAACATGATGCTTCTTGAACTGCAAGTTGGCATTGACCATCTTAACAGCTAAGCAAAGGTCTGCTAATGTGTCATGCACTTATCCTTCTCATAGTTTGTACTCAATCTCAGCTGCATCTAGCATTCAGTATGGAAAAATAATGAAGAGAGACAAAGGGAAATATCCTTGACTTCTATATCCTCTGTAAGTATCTTGATTTCAACATGAAGTGCAGAGAATTGTAAGAGTTGCTTCTGGCACTAGCTGTTAATCTTGTTGTTCAGCTTGGCATGCAATTTAACATGACCCTTTTGCTTGATGATAGCTCTGTCATAATATGTGGATGAACAAGTAACACAATCAAACTTACAATGTACTGTCATTCCTCAAGTTGTAGCCCTATGTTGATGAGTCACACAAGAGTAGACTTGCTGATTCCTTGTACAGGTAGGTCATCAAGCAGACTCTGATAGGCCTTGTTCATTGTTGGTGGACCTGTGCATACATATTCAGCATCATAGTCTCTGAAAATAGCAATATTCAACATACTACCTGCAATACAAACTTTGTAAATGCTGATAACAACACCATTGACCTCTTTAGACTCTGTATACATTGACTCCTAGTACATGATAGTGTCTGGATGTTGCATTGCACTCAATTGGGAGAAGTCATTTTCTTGACTCTTCAATGTCTTAAGGCACATCCTGTACATTCAATTAAGTATTGTAGCTGGAACTCTGATTAGACCAATTTGACATAGATGACATACACTTCTGATGAAATTTTGTCCAGTTCTAGTAACTGAAAAAATTGTTGGGATTGTTGGGACAATGCCCATCATTTATCTCCTTTGTACTCCCTGCTGACTGGTTTTACTCAGCTTAACTACCTTCAATATTCTCACCCCACATTTTGCCCAAATGCAAACATCAGTATGTACACCAAGACATGTTTGACAATGTGCATTTTGAAATAGCACCCCAAAAGTTAGTGATGAGCTAGGCCAGCTTTGGAACTATTGCATGAATCTCTTGAGTAAATTAACATGGTATTGGCACCTATTTTGTTTGTGTACAAGAAATAAGTGATGTGATTGAATCAGTGGACAGTAGTTGTACCAGATATTTTAACTAATATTATCCATCTCTGCAACACTGCCTCTCTTAACATATAAGCCAAAACAAAATTAATGTAGCTAAACCTAAAAGTTGCATGTCAGGCATGGTTACCTTAAAAGGAAGTGTGGTTGTAGACTTACACTTCACCTTTATTCAAGTTTACTAGGCTCTAAGGCATGTAAAAGCTATGCCTGGCACATTGGAATGCCACAACTCCACTAACAGCAGCATTCTTCAACTTGACAATGTTCTGCATCTTTGCAGCATGCAAATGGGGACACAATCAGTGACTGTCAGGTCTATCAGACACATCAATGCCATGTTGTGGAAAAATAACTGCACCTCATCAGGATCAGATGCATTCAACACCTGGAGATAATGCTTAAATTGCTTGGTGGGAACAAAATATCTGTTGCTATTGTTGAGTGCTACATTGTCTGGATCATCATTCTTATTCTTGAACTGAAGACAAAAATTGCCATCAGTTGATATAAATAGCATGATTTTATGCCTGCAGCAAAAGGTCAGCCACAAAAAACAATCTTTCAATAGTAACAACATACATATCTTTTTTTTTAGCCACCTTCAGAACAGCTTCATTCATGTTGAATGAAATTTTTGGGCAGCCAGGGCATCAAACAGTCAAAGATTGAGGTTGACAATGTGTAAGCACCTTGTCAATGTCATGTGCTTGCCCACTGTGGTAGATCAGAGCCAAGTGGTTCCAGATGCAAGGTGCCTGAAAGAACTCCCAATAGCAGTCCTATACAAGCTGTGTGATATTATTGAAATCAAGAAGTGTGTCAAATAGCCTACCAGAACTAGTTGAGGGAAAGCATTGTCAGTGAGACTGTGTAGGGTTGCAAAGTAGTCATATGCTGATTTCTTTGATATCAGATTGATGAGATGAAAGTGTTTCAGTAGAACAAATGTGAAAGCTGCTTCTAGTAAGTTGATGTCAAAGGGGGATGCATCTCATTGAGCGTGTCTTGTTAGATATCATGTGTGCTTGCTTACCATCTCCTTAAGTATGTTTTGCCGAGATAACAAACCTCAGTTTGTTACACTCCCATGCTGCGACTGAGGTATGTTCCAACTTTATTATTGTATTATATCTTACTTACCATACCTAGTTCTATTTGTTCATATCTAGGTACTTTCAATTTCAGTTTGTTACACTCCTGTGCTGCGACTGAGTTCTATTTGTTTGTATCTAGCATACTACATGGAACTCTAATCTTGATAGGTTATGGGCCCTGTTGCCTAACACTGAAAGAGAAGATCGCGAACTCCAAGGGATACACACATCCCACTCCACCATTTCTATTCAGATCAAAGCTCGATCAGCTCGCAATCATTGATG